>KV448855.1:0-11886 GCA_001658105.1 Rhizopogon vinicolor AM-OR11-026
TGAATCTGCAAAGGACTGATAAGTCTGGGGTCATGGTATGCGCTTTTATATCTTGCCACTACTCTTGTATTTGAGAAGAGGTGTTTACAGTGAGAGTATGATGTGCGACGTATCGCGAACGCGACGGTCGAATTACAGTTCAAATGACATCACACCGCTAAGAGTGATAGATTCACTAATTCATATCCCAGAAGCACATAATACTTGTGGGGCCCCGGGGTGACGATTGCACCGTTAGGCATAATAGTGAGTGGCTGCTACTGGCGATTATCTGAGACCCCCGCAACAGTGAGTCATACAATCGTGTTTCTGCCTTTACATGACACCACGCTATTATTCCTGAACTCCGCTAATCAACGGGAAGAATGGTTGCACCTCGCGGATAACAGAATTCCCAATGAAAAATGTAGGCAGAGCCTCCTCCTTCCAATTATTTCGTGACCACATGTCAGGCATTTAGTAACTCAGCGTACTTTTCTCAATCATGCGACCTTGGCCTTCGCCGGCGTTCGGCGTCTCATGACAGTTTTCCTTGGATATGTTATCGTACCAACCAGATGACAGTACTGAGGCTTGAGATGCCACCCTATCTCTTCACAGACGTAGGGTGAATGTTTTGGCAAGTCGGTATGTCCATTGCCCTCTTGAATGCGATTCATACTAAAAGCGGAGGAACAGGGGCTAGTAGCGTACCAAATTGGTCGACAGACACCTGCTTTTTTTTGTTTTGTTTCCAATTTATGTCTTGCTGTGAGCTAGACTCTATGGAGTACAATACATGCTAGTCTAAGGGAACCCAGTGTCCCTAACACATCTCTGTGTGCGTCAATGCCCCGGTGTAAGGCGTACCCCACCACTCCACCGTTCCCGCCGGCCGTTTTAGACGCGCCACCCTGACGAAGATGAGATGACTTTGATCACGCGTGCAAAGTGAGGGAAGACCATCGAATGACAAAGCATAACGCGTACCCGACCGCCGAGGCGGATAGATACAGAAATCAGATTGGATACAGTAGGTTTGGTAGTGGGAAGGACCGAGAGTTGATGAGTGCGGTCCTCTTTGCTTCTGCTGGCTTAGTCGAATGAGGATGGTAATACAGTTGACGAGAAGGATGGTGGTACAGGGGGATGGGTATGCTGAGACAACGGGCATGGTGGTATACAGACACTGGCTTATTGTGTGCAACGTAGTAGATTCCCCTGCTAGAAAGAAGACATCGGTTCCTCCTATCTCCAGAATCCGCTGGGGCCTCTTGACATAGCGCTGATGTATGGCGAAAATTCGTCAACACGATCTGCCACGGATGAGTTCATGATGTGGCAGTCTGCTGTACGCGTCTCACGTGATTGATCACGTTGGAACCGCTGGTTTCACACTTGTTTGGTCAATCCTCCTGTGTCTGAATCATCGTAGTCTCCTGTAGATAGTAATATAATGAAGATAGTCGCTCCGTTTGTATTAGGAATCATCGTGACTTCTCTCGGACTTGATCCTTGCGTGAAACTTTGGGCAACTCTCACCTAGATGTTTTCCCACTTCTTTCTCACCCACCCATCGTCGACACTTCGGCATTAGCAATGCCCGAGGGAACTCCCTACTCCTCCTTTGCACTCCCGTACCCCATCCGTGTTGACTGTTTTACATGCACAGATCATCTTCCAGCTCCATACAACATCCCAGCACTACATCTCCTCACACATACCCACATTGACCACATTCTCGGGGTATCATCAAAATCATTTGCCACCCGAGTAGCATGCTCGCCTGACGCGAAGGAGATGCTATTGAGGCACGATGTATATCTGGAGCGCACAAAGAACGATGCAGCCTGCAGGTGAAGCTGGTGTGAGGACATTTGCCCATCTGATGTTGATAGCGGAGCATTAAGGAGGGACTTGCTGGTGAGTGGGATCTGTTCGCCCACCTTTCTTAGCCTGATCCATTGACATGAAGCACACGCTGCCACTGAATACTCCAACCGAATTTGAGCTATCGTCGACAGAAACTGTGACCATTACACACATCGATGCCAATCACTGTCCAGGCGCTGTTATGTGCGCTTCTACTCCTCCATTTCACTCCTGCCGCCCACCCATGCCATGTTCCTGATCGAAGGTTTCCGTGGCGCCTTTCTTCATACAGGGGACCTGCGTGCTGAACCATAGTTTCTGACCTCTTCAATTCGAAATCAGTTCCTTCAACCATACATCCCAGATGGGGAGGAAGATCTACGCGTTTTCATCGCGCGAGGTGATCGATAAGGAATCTTGATGAAAAAGTTAAGTGCAATTTACTTAGATACTGCCTGCTGAGTGGATCTATGGTCCCCACAATGGTCAGTATACCTCTTACCCTTCATCCATTCCTCTCCGTTATCAAGATATTGGCTTCAGACACTGACATGGGCACACCCATAGCCTGTACCTCTCGAACACCATTCACCTCTACCAGAGTTGCTCAACCTTGTTTCCCTCTTCCGCCCACATCGTGTGGTTCCAGATACACCCGTACCTGCTCTCGGCGGGCTCGATTGGACTACCATAAAGAGTATCTGGTGGCCCGAACAACCACTCCTCCACTCGGTCCTATTCCTAACCAGTTGGAATCGTCAAGAGTTACCCATTCCAGCGTCCTCGATCCCGCCTCCCTTGACCTCGCCGATACAGACACGGCAATTAAAAACCTCATTGGTGATTTCGCTGAACTCGAAGCATAGAAGTAAGCAGACGACGGGAGTTTGCGGGGACAATTGGATGTGCTTCGTGGGTGGTTAGGACCACGGGAGAGGGTGGTCGTTGATCGGGTGATCGATCATCTACCGAGGTTACGTTCTGAGCATGGAGAGTCGGCCTTGTTATTGGCCTGGGATAATTCTGTGCAGGACACCACAAAGGGGGTGAGAAAGACTCCCATACAGGCGAAGTGCTATGCTGAAGTCTCGGACAACTCGAGCGATGACGATGGGTCTGATGCACATGCTACGACTGCGCACATACTCTTTGCTGGTGACGATGGGTCTGATGCACATGCTACGACTGCGCACATACTCTTTGCTGGTGATTTTGATGCTCCGATGTCCCTTAAAAGCTGGGGATCGTCGAGTCCCTCGCAGAGATCATATGGCGAGATGCAGATTGTCAGCGCTGAAAGCTTAGGTCCTGTGCAAAAGCAGCCTATCTCAGCTACAAACGCAGAGGCCGACATTCAAGCACCGGCCTCGGAGAGCAGTGTCCGAACAGACTACAAATACAACGCCTGTTCCAGCTATCCCATTCTCCATTTATCACAGTTTCCCTACACCGGTATCGTCATCCATCCTACGCCCCATAGTCGCCCAAGGGAAACGCAAGGAGAGAGAAATTTAAATTAATGGAACTCTTGCTCCCACCTTCTTCCTCACCTGCTATAAGGAGCTCCTCGCCAATCACTGTCCCACAGATAACAATTCATTCACCTATCCACCCCGCACCGCCAGCTGTCATTGCTCTTGATGAAGTTGGCGAGGATAGTAAACCCCAGCCCCTGCACTGTCCGTGATGTCTATGAGCGCATGCACATCACCATCACCCTCATTTGAGGATATAGACGTCGCCTAGGCGAAGGAATTATCGCTATCTGAGCCACTCGATGATAACTCTTTGAAGCGATATGAGACCAAGATCTCCCCTATTCGTATGTGTCCAAAGTTCTATGATCTGCAGAGCCCTGAAGTATCCTTATTCGTACAAGAAGTCTTTTCCAAGCGACCGGCAGAAGCTCCATCATCTCAGCACCATCAGCCGTTTAAAAGTCTCTCCAATCAGGAGTTTTCCTACTCTTTCTTGGCTTCTCAAAGTCAAAGTCAGAGTCAGAGTCAGCAAAGTAACGGTCACAGGAGAAAGCGCCGCAGACTTGAAGGAGATACCACTGTCACTGAGTCAGAAAACAGTGGTGTAGTTCACGCCCCTTCTATCGTCTCTGCTCTAGGGCGTAGGAAGACTGAAGAATCCTTGATTGATATCCCTGGTAGTGTTAAGTGTCCGTGCTACAGGTCTAGGGCACCATCCCCAGATCCATTCCTTGATGTCGGTCATGCTGCGGATGAATCAGCGTCACCGTCTTGTGGGCACCAGCAGCGTCTCCCCACACTCCGACCAGGCAGCCTAGCTGAACAACTCTGCTCTAGGGCGTAGGAAGACTGAAGAATTCTTGATTGATATCCCTGGTAGTGTTAATGCAGAGTGTCCGTGCTACAGGTCTAGGGCTCCATCCCCAGATCCATTCCTTGATGTCGGCCATGCTGCGGATGAATCAGTGTCACCGTCTTGTGGGCACCAGCAGCGTCTCCCCACACTCCGACCAGGCAGCCTTGCGCACAATTTCTCTGCTCCATTGCTCATATCCCCTCATCGACTCCCAGACGCCAATTCTCACAGTAGATCGTATGGACCTCGTGCGATATTCTCCACCTTGTAGAATATCGTGGCCTGTCGGAGACTAGATACACGATGTGAGTAATCCTACTGTAAGTTAGTACGGGTTGTGTGGCTAGGAATGAATGGACGTACCCTCAGTCTCGGATAGAAAGACTGAGGAAAAGTAGCAATGAGCGTGTACGCATTAAGTAAGTGTATCGGGAATGTCCGGAATGCCATGTATGGTAAGTAAGTATAAACATGCGTTGTGACCTATTATCCAACGCACCTTGGCCCTCATCACATTGAACTCGCCTCGTACTCTTGTGCCCGCTCCAATCATCCCTCTTTTGTTGGGTGTTACGCTGACTAGCAGCTTAACCTCGTCATCCAAGATTTCACGACCAATCAATCCTCTTGTATCAGGTAACGCTTCAAGCAGCAGCTTCGCATCATCCTCCAACATTCTACGAACCAGCACACCTCCTGTCGCCACCTTGGGAAAATCGTCACTGTCTCAGCCAGAAGAGCGATGTAAACGGCAAGAAATAGTTGTAGTGTCTGGCTCGCCCGGACTTGGTCGATCCTCTTTATGCAGCCAGATGAGCGAAGAGGCTACGGGCTAAAAGTGAGTCGTCAGTATCCATCGTGCAAAGCACGAGTGCAATTGGCTCGACTTCATATTTCAATATCTCTGGATACCCACAGTCCATCACCGACTATACATCGCCGAGAATTGCGCTCTACACCTACGTTTTGCGTTCCACCAGTTACTGCGAAGCGCCCGCGTGGCTTGTTGGATGAGGACAGAGGACGTGCGCCAAACGATGGACTGGGAACGAAGTCGAAGGCTTGTGTGGGATGTTACAGGTGCACTTACTGCGAGGCAGAAGGCAAGTGATGTGCTTCCGCTTATAACGGCTCACCTAATCCCTACAATAATATTATCCTCCGAGTCATACTTATTCCTCAGCATTGTTCTAATACCAACAATTGAGGTATGTTACCTTAGCAGCATAGAAGAAATACTTGATGTGAGTCTCGAGACCAGGCAGGACCTCATAACCTCACGTCCACCCCTTCTACCAGTGGAGATCCCGGAACAGATTTTGCAACCACAATGGAAGCGATGCGAAGATATAAACACCTGGAATGATATGGCGAATGTCATGATCAGCTGCAGTCTCCCGTCAAGAACGCTGTACGCTATTGCAAGAGCAAATCTGTACAATGATATTCGACTACCATCTCAACTTAAATCCCTTCGCCTATTTCTTTGCACTGTGCGCGAGAACTTTTGTGGCCATTGCCCTGCTCACGCCCTCCATTTCATGCATGGTCCTTCATGCTGGAAAGATGAGAACGTGAAGAAATATGCGACGCTCGCTCAAGAGATCGTTACATGCTGTACGGCACTTAGGTACCTTGAAGCAGACCGCTTCCCCCTGCGGTTCACCTGTGGTACATTCATTCCAGAGTACCCACATTTGAAGAAGCTCGAAGTAATTGGCCCGGTCCAGTTCCTTCCTCCTCTCCTACATCGTATACGCAATCTCAAGTCCTTCGATGCGATGGTTGCTGCAACCTCGTGGGACGCCACTTGCCGGCTAGCTTCAAACTTTTGATTGTATCGATATCTCAGACAATGATATCTCCCAGTCAGTGCAAATGGCTGTTCGCACCTAGTCGCCAGAGCATCGAGTCCTTGGAGGTACGCAAGCCTGGAGAGCCACCAGTGGTGCCTTGCCATCGCCGACGATAGCTTGCGTTGCTCGCGATATTCACGTAAACTGGTACATTAGGTGACAACATGTGTGTCCTATACATACATCATACAGTACGGTATTGCCTGTACTCATGTGTGTCGGTACGATATTCGTCAGTCACTAGTCTGTCTGTTCCATTAATTCTCTCTCATCAAAAATCCCGGTTCTCACTATTGATGATATGAGTCTTGTTTGATATTCTCCCCGTCATATCATTTAACTCGCCTCACGTGATACAGCGAGGTGTTTGTCCGCAGTGTGAGACTCCAGTACTTGCAAATCCGTCGAAATGGGCAGACTCAGTTGAGATCATGATCAGTTTCTGATATGTTTTTGAGGCTGGAATTTCAATTCTCTCTGATGAAATTGGCAGTTGCACAAAGTAGGCGGTGAGCAAGTGAACTGCCCCATAGAATCTCCTGTAGTCGGTAACATACGTCGAATGTCAGGATTGAGTGAAATGGCTGTTTCACTACTCTGTTACTTTCAAAGTTTCATCAATCGCGCGACCTTCGCCTTCGTCTTTGCTAGAGTTCAGCGGCGCCGCATAGTAGTTTCCCTTCGAACAGGCCACGTCGTGAAGGATATTGTCTGGCGTGCTTTCGGACTAGGTATCGTATGGGCCATATAAAAATACCGAGGCATGAGGTGACTATCTCCCGACAGGCTTGGAGTGAAAGTCCTGGTCACTTGGTATGTTCGTTGCCATCTCGAATGCGATTCACATTTCTGTGTAGCAAGCGAAAAGGAGAAACCACAGTACGCGAGTAGTTGGGCATTCTATCATGAAACGATGTACGAGTAGGGCTAGAATAAGGACTGCACCAACGGTAGGTCGGCACGTGACCTCTCTTGTCTCCGTACCACACCGTGCTCGCGCCTCACTTCAGCAGACTCCAGCCCGCCTGCTGCCTTCTGCCTTTTGTTTTCCCCACCCATCACTCCATACCCTTCGTTCTCTCTCAGTTCCTCGCAGCCTACATTATACCTTACTAGGACTAGTTAAATTTCTTCTTTATTGGGCCCGGATTGCTGGTACCTACTTGCTGAATCTGTAGCTGCGAGATTTCCCACCCGCCCTCGCAGCTCACCTCGGCTCTTTTCTTGCACAGGTCAGGGCCACTATCGGGGCCGGTTGCCTTAGGGCTCCGCCCAAAAACTATCAATCATTGCATTCAATGCAAACATTCTCTCACTCGATGTTCCGCGCGAGAGTGCCACTCAAAGTCGACAATCGCTAGCTCATTTTTGTAACATGTGGGAGTCAAAATTTGGTCTCCCGTGGGCAGACCTTAGACGAAGGAAGGCGGATAAAGCCAAGTCCACGTGGAAATCGGTCATCGAAATCCAACTGTGAGTCGCTTTCTGCTTGCTTGCAGCATGAACCCTAGCGAGTTGTCTCTGGATAGGTGCGAGATATGGATTAAAAAAATACACGCTTGCGGTGAGAATAATCGTATGTCCAAGCTCATGACGCTCTTCATGTTAAAGTTGAACTTTCAATGAGAACACAAAAGTAAGTGCGCTTATCCAAGTTAATGTTATATTGCTATGGAGATACTCCTCTATCCAAGGTCCTTGGTCAACTCAGAAACGGACTAAGTGTTGCGCCATCAACTGCAGCAATACATAATGCAGAAAGAGAAGTATGACTTACTGTCGCGACATGCTGCTCAGGAGTCGGGCTGCCAGCTAATTATTTGAAGTTGACGAGAGCACATAGTCCGTTCTGTCAATATTTCGACAAACACACAGTGAGTTCCTAGATGCAAAGGAAATTCTTCATACTCACGATATTGTCACATAAAAGATCGTCAGCAGCGCAGCAATCTGAATCGTCTTTACAAGTATGGCCTTCACCATAACAAGCGCTGACAGACATAGCTGCTGTCAAAGTAACAACAATCGCCAAGATGGGTAAATGCATATTGTGCGTGATAATGAATTTGCGAAGGGGAGTCTGGAGTACTGATGGGTCTGGGGGAATGGTATACGCTTTTATATCTTGCCACTACTCTTGTATTTTAGAAGGGTGTTTACAGTGAGAGTATTTCACTAATTCATATCCTAGAGGCACATAACACTTGTGGGCCCCGGAGTAAGGATTGCACCGTTAGGCATAATAGTGAATGACTGCTACTGGCGATTAGCTGAGACCCCCGCGACAGTGAGTCATACAATCGTGTTTCTGCCTTTACGTGACATCACGCTATTATTCCCGAGCTTCATCAATCACGGGAAGAATGGTTGCACCTGGCGGATAGCAGAACCCCCAAGGAAAAATGTAGGCAGAACCTCCTTCCAATCATTTCGTGATCATCTATTAGGCATTTAGTAACTCAACGTACTTTTCTCAATCACATGACCTTGGTCTTTGCCGGCGTTCGGCGTCTCATAATAGCTTTCCTTGGATATGTCATCATACCAACCAGATGACAGTACTGAGGCTTGAGGTGCCACCATATCTCTTCACAGGCGTCAGCTGAAGGTTTTGGCAAGTTGGTATGTCCATTATCCTCTTGAACGTGATTCATAATGAAAAGCGAAGGAACAGGGGCTAGTAGCATACCAAATTGGTCGCTAGACACTGGTTTATTGTGTACAACGTGGTGAACTCCCCTGCTAGAAAGAAGACATCGGTTCCTCCTATTTCCAGAATCCGCTGTGGCCTTTTGACATAGCGCTGAGGTATGGCGAAATTCGTCAAACGCGATCTGCCACGGATGAGTTCATGATGTGACAGACTGGTAGTCTACCTCTTCTTTCTCACCCACGGGCCACCTATCGTCGACATTTTACATTAGCAACGCCCGAGGGAACTCCCTACTCCCCCTCTGCACTCCCGTATCCCATCAGTGTTGACTGTTTTACATGCACAGATCATCTTCCAGCTCCATACAACATCCCAGAAATACATCTCCTCACACATACTACCCACACTGACTACATTCTTGGATTATCATCAAAATCATTTGCCGCCTGAGTAATATGCTCGCCTGACGCGAAGGAGATGCTATTGAGGCACGAGGTATATCCGGAGCGCACAAAGAACGATGCAGGTGAAGCTGGCGCGAGAACATTTGCCCATTTGGATGTTAACAGCGGAACACTAAGGAGGGACTTCCTGGTGAGTGGGATCCGCTCGCCCACCTTTCTTGGCCTGATCCATTGACATGAAGCACAAGGTTCCACTGAGCGACCGTGACCATTACACACATCGATGCCAATCACTGTCCAGGCGCTGTTATATGCTTTTACTCCTCCATTTCACTCCTGCCGCACATCTATGCCATGCTTAATAGGTTCCTGATCGAAGGTCCCCGTGGTGCCGTTCTTCATACAGGGGACCTGCGTGCTGAACCATAGTTTCTGACCTCTTTAACTCGAAATCCGTTCCTCCAACCATACATCCAAGATGAGGAGGAAGATCTACGCGTTCTCATCGTGCGAAGTGATCGACAAGGAAGCTTGACGAAAACATTAAATGCAATTTATTTTGGTCCTCACAAAGGTGATGATTCCTAACGTTATCGGGACCTATGTTCACAAATGTTAATGGTTAATGACAGGACAACGTGGTCAAAGGCCTAGTAGAGCTTATTGCTCTTTTTGATACCAACGCTTATTTTCTATGTAAATACGTGGACTTGGGAGTACGAGGATGTGCTTAAGGGGATTGCACGAGCATTTTAGTGCTAGGTAGGCAAACCGTGACGTTATCTTTCTACAGTCTTCCAGTTATCATTGGTGTCGTACAACTTATTCACCTGATCCTTGCCCTTGCGGCTTGTCGTTCATGTGTTGCCGTGGCGTATATAGGCCGTTTTCAGTGCCTATATACTTCATACGCCACTCGTCCTTGGAAGTGATTCCTGCATATTGCCACGGCCTTTTTCATTTCATTTCTACTATTCATTATACGTAAGGTTCCATTTCACTGACGTATTTGCTTGTCATCAGATTCATGTCGATCGGCATAAACACGCTGTCTACACACACATCTCAGACCTCTTTCTTCGTGTTCTGGTAACACGCGGTGCGTCGGGCACCTGGTCATACTTACTCCTCAGCATTGTTCTAATACCAACAATTGAGGTATGTTACCTTAGCAGCATAGAAGAAATACTTGACGTGGGTCTCGAGACCAGGCAGGATCTCATAACCTCACGTCCACCCCTTCTACCAGCGGAGATCCTGGAACAGATTTTACAACCACAATGGAAGTGATGCAAATGTATCAACACCTGGAATGATATGGTGAATGTCATGGTCAGCTGCAGTCTCACGTCAAGAACGCTGTACGCTATTGTAAGAGCAATTCTGTATAATGATATTCGACTACCATCTCAACTTAAATTCCTTCGCCTATTTCTTCGCACCGTGTGAACTTTGGTGGCCTTTGCCCTGCTCACGCCCTCCATTATCCTCCATGCTGGAAAGATGAGAACGTGAAGAAATATGCGACACTCGCTCAAGAGATCGCTACATGCTGTACGGAACTTAAGTACTTTGAAGCAGACCGCTTCCCCCTGCGGTTCACCTGTGGTACATTCATTCCAGGGTACCCACATTTGGAGGAGCTCGAAGTAATTGGCCTGGAGCTCTAGTTCCTTCCTCCTCTTCTACATCGTATACGCAATCTCGAGTCCTTCGAGGTACTTCAATACGATAGTTTCAACCTCGTCGGACGCCACTTGCCGCCTACCTTCAAACTTTTGATTGTATCGATATCTCAGACAATGATATCTCTAGTGATGTGCACGGCCCGGCTTCGAGCCGTGAGCCGTGCCAAGCCAGGCCAAAGTCACCACCGGCTTAAACACGGCTTGGCCCGGCCTACGGTCCTTGAAAGCCAAAGCCGGCGGCCTAGGCCGCGGCTCATACTATAGGTATGATTTGACTAAGGTTCGGCGACTAGAGTCCAGCGGCGTCGCATAGTGTTTTTCCTTCGAACAGGCCGTGTCGTGAAGGATATTTTCTGGCGTGCTTTCGGACTAGGTAACGTATGGGCCATATAAAAATACCGAGGTACTTATAAGGTGACTATCTGCCGACAGGCTTGGGGTAAAGGTCCTGGACGCTTGGTATGTTCATTTCCATCTTGAATGTTATTTACATTTCTGTGTAGCGAGCAAGCTGGAAAAACCACGGTACGCAAGTAGTCGAAAACCGCTAGCTTATTTTTGCAATGTGTGAGAGTCAAAAGTTAGTCTCCCGTAGGCAGACCTTAGACTAAGGAAGACGAATGAAGAGATCTGAAGTTTACGTGGAAACCGGTCACTGAAATCCAATTGTGCGTCGTTTTCTGCTTACTTGCAGCGTGAACCCCAGTGAGTTGTCTCTGGATAGGTGCGAGCTAGGGGATAAAAATATACGCTTGCGGTGAGAAGAGTCGTATATCCAAGTCCATGACGTTCTTATGTTCAAGTTGAGCTTTCAATGAGGACAGAAAAAGTAAGTATGCATATCCAAGTTAATGCTACATTTCTTTAGAGATACTGCTCTATTCATGCCCCTTGGTCGACTCAGCAACGAACTAAATGTTGCGCCATCAGCTGCAGTAACACATAATGCAGAAAGAGAAGCATGACTTACTGTCGCGACATGCTGCTCAGGAGTCAGGCTGCCAGCTATCCTTTGATAACACATACTCGATCCTATCAATATTTCGATAAACATACAGTGAGTTCCTAGATGCAAAGGAAATTCCTCATACTCACCGCAG
>KV448856.1:0-11849 GCA_001658105.1 Rhizopogon vinicolor AM-OR11-026
GTCATCACGCATCGACCAGAACATTGTCTTCTCAAGTCCTTCAATTCGTCAGCTCGCTGGAAGTGTCATTAATGCAGTGATGCAGCAGAATGGTTCAGGCGCTATTAATGGCAAGACTGACATCGAGAACATGATCGAGAAGTATTCAGTCGGATTTGTGCAGTCTGCAAGAGATGCCTCTGCCACTACAGTCAACGGGCGCACTCGAGGCGATCACGTGGTCGTCCTGACTGGGTCCACAGGTGGCCTTGGCTCGTATCTGCTTGCATCTCTGCTGCAGCGTGAGGACGTGTCGGTGATATATGCCTTTAATCGTCCGTCAGGGGGTGCGGTATCGTCTATTCAACGCCGACAGCAAAGTTCATTCGAAGATCGTGGTTTGGATGCCACCCTGCTGCAGTCCGAGAAACTGGTGTATGTAGAAACGGATACCTCTCATGATGACCTGGGTCTAGACAGAGAGTTGTATCAGAAGGTTTGCTTCATTTCAAATCTCACTGGATAGCACACTGATCATGACTTAGATATGCACGTCTGTCACTGTCATCATTCACAACGCTTGGCGACTTGACTTCAACCTTGCGCTATCGTCATTTGAACCGCATGTCCGGGGAACTCGAAATCTCATAGACCTGGCACTGTCCTCTCCGTGTCATCCAAAGCCGCGTTTCATGTTCACATCTTCTGTCTCATCTGCTCAAAGCTGGGATAGAGCGAAAGGACCTTTCCCGGAGGAAGTTCAGTATGATGCAGGTGTCGCAGTAGGCCTTGGCTACGGCGCGAGCAAATACATCTGTGAGAGAGTAAGTTGTAGGTAATTGCGGGGATGATACATCTGACACACTTACATTGACAAGGTCCTGGTTAATAGCAAGTTGCTGGCATCTTCCTTCAGAATAGGTCAAGTATCAGGAGGACCTCCGCGTGGAGCTTGGTCGACGACGGACTGGCTGCCGATCATCGTTAAATCGAGTGTGAGCCTGGGTGCACTTCCAGAAGCCCAAGGGGTAAGCTAATGCATTTTGCTGAGGGTACCCGTCAATGATGTTCGGTTAGCTTGTGTCCTGGATCCCTCCCCACGCAGTATCAAATGCTATCCTTGATGTTGCTTTCGCAGAACAAGAGCCTCCCATCGCAGTTAATCTTGTGCATCCGAGACCGATAGCCTGGAAGACGTTAATGCAGCCTGTTGCGGACGCCATTTTCGAGCGCAAGATAGCAAGCAGCCCACTACCTCTGGTTCCCCTCTCGGAGTGGCTTGAAAAGCTCGAGTCGGGTGCCAAGGGTGCAAGCGAAGACACTGTGAAACGCATTGTAAGTTGAATATTTCAATAGGTTCAACGGATCGTTTTCTCACCTCATATTGTATTATAGCCTGCTATCAAACTCCTTGACTTCATGCGTGCCATAACTCGAGCAGATGTTGCGATCAGGGCATCTGGGGAGATGTCGCTAGAAGCGGCTGGCTTTACCCCATTATCCACCGTAGTGGCTCAGCGCGTTAGTCCGACGGTGAAGGAGCTAGAACCGCTGTCGTCTGCAGATGCAGAGCAGTGGGTGAACTATTGGTCTGCGGTGGGGATGTTTCAATGAAGAGCGGTTTATATCGGTGTCTAGTGCAGAGCGGGGTCGGATAGAGGATGCACATAAACTTGTAATGTACCAACATACACCTGAGTGTAGTTTAGAGTATGCACGTGATGTAGAGATGCACGAACTGGTGGTAATATCAGGATTGTTCGGGGGAGTCACACTGACGGCTATCAGATATTTCACGATCGCATTCGATACGTACATGATAGGTATCGGGACCAGATCAATGGGAGGGTGAAGATTAGCGTTGTGATACGGTACGCGGAGATTCAGAGTTTTGATTAAGCTGTGGCAGATCGACGCTGAAGGGTCATCGTAGATCGCAAAGATAGTCGTTATGGGAAGCGTTAGTGTAAGAATGCTACATTTTGTGTCGGTACGAGTTCGAAGTGATGAAGGGACCGGAAGTAAGTTTGGAGGGGAAAGAGCTACCACTACTCTGCTACTGTATGTACGATGCGAACCGATACTTAAATATGTAGTGGGAAGGGGGTGGCGTCGTAGGGTAACGGTAACGAATAGAAATGTTGACAGTGGCGTAAAGAATGGAGTACGGTATGAGACGTAAAGTAAGGGTTTCTGTCGCCAGGGGACTACGAGTCCTTACATTAGTTGCACCACACATATGAATTTCGTCTTCTTTCACTTTGAACCAGTGGTGAAAATATGGAAACTCTTATGTACGGTGGTGAAATGTAGCTAAAGTCAGGCCGACTTCTAACCCATAACAGAACACATAAACCAAAGATGATACACGATCACGTGATCGCAGCGTCTTTTGAACCAGAGTCCCCCTATCCGCATCTCCTCACGATAACTACATCCACCTCTACAACACATCGTCACTGAAACATCCTTAAAATGGCAAGTATACGGCACCTATGATCCTTGCTGTTCTCACATATTCTATCAGTGCTCTTCTTCATCAGCTCTAAAAGCCCAACTCGAAGTCGTTCGCCGCAAGGTGTCACTTCAAGAGACGGGCGCATCTTGGAACACGATCGAGGAGGGCATATTGGACCTTACCAAAATTTCGAATCACGGCGCATGTAAATTTACCACGGAAGTGGTTGCAGGCATTCACTCGCTTTCCAAACCTCTCAACAACGCTCTGAATTCGGAGCGCAGTAGGCTTTCTGGCTCTGCTATCGTACTCGTCACTTCTCTATCTGCTGGTTTGGGCTCAGCATTTGAACCGCTTGTCTCAATCTTCCTCCCGACTCTCCTTGGGCTTTGTGCCCGGACCAACAAGGTGTTCACCAGCCGAGCGAAGGCGTGCATCTTTGCTGTTATTGAAAACACGCAACTGCCATCCATTCTGCCATATCTTGCGAAATCTGCAAATCACAAATCAACCAATCTGCGCTTGTTAGCCGCAGAGGGTGTTCTTACTTGTCTAAACTCATTCATCCTACGTGACGATACTCATGTCCGTCTTCTCAAAGATGTCATCATATCAACTGCACAGGATGCCAGCGCGGACGTAAGAGCAACAGGAAAAATGGTTCTTGAGACATATAAAGCCCTTTCACCTGACAGCGAGGAGAGGTTAGTCCAAATGTTTCCGCTCACGATGACACATCTCACATATACCATTCAGTTTCATTACTCCTAAAACTGCTGTCAGTAAGACGCGATTAGAACTGCTAGACACTGCCGCAGAAGGGTCAAAATTTCTCAATCTCCGTCATACAACGACCGAGGGAGTAACGCTTCTCGAGTCCTCTGTTCCCCCAAGCGCACTTCGTGCTCCATCGGAGCTAGGCTCATTGTCTACGAATGGACCAAGGGATGCTGCACATCCTTTGGCTCCCACCACCAAGCGCCCTCAACAGAAAGTTCTCGTCAAGCCACGCAATGAAAAGTCTCAGGTTGGGGAAGGAACTCAAAGGGCTCTCGTTCCGATAACTCATCTACAAGAAACTGACGGCACTGAGGTGGTGCAGACGATCGAAAAAATCTACCTTCCGTCAGCAAAGCAAAACTCAGTGGGTTCAAAACCTCGCATAGCGAAATGTCATCCGAGTAATAATCATGTACCTACCAAGATTCACTCGGTTGCTTCAGCTTCCACTGCCAATGGCGGGCCGTCGTTTCGGACGGGACCAGAGCCGTCCGCAAAAGATCCCACAGCGAGAGCTACGAGGTCTCGGATTGCCCGGTGGCGACCGCATGGACCGCCAACAATGGCGGTCGATTTGCAGATGGCGTCATTGCAGGCTTCTCGTAGGAGGGTCGATGCAACTCGATCCTGTGAGCAAGTTGTTGGTCAGGAAAAGCCGATGTTGGGAGGACGGCCGTTGACTGAGGACCCTAAGCCTATTGTCAAGGTGCTTTCGGTGGACTCTTGCAAGCCAGTGCCGGAGGGTGTATCATCGCCTGTAGTACACCCTACTGCAGTGCCTCTGCCATCTTCCCCAGTCAGTACCCCTTATCAGTCACGCCAGCTTCAAGTTGAGCCAGCAGTATCTGGAGAGCCACCTGGCGTACAAGCCACTACTCATGGCATGCCCGTCTCGCTTCTCTGCAATGAGGCCATGCCTACGTCATGCGACGTTCATATCCAAGGCTCCTCCTTCAATACCCCCTTAACAGACCTTTCATGTATGGAGCTGTCAGAAATGTTGTTCACACCTTCGTCGCATGACGTGCACGATGCGACTCGTTCCTGCCAGTGCATTAACGCGACACCGTCGCTGTGCAACGTCGACATCCAACATTCCCCCTCCAAAACCCCACTAGCAGCCGTCCTCTCACTCGTTCAGCAGCGCGGGTTTTTGTGCACACCTTCATCATGCGACACGTACGCCCCGCAAGATATGAGCCGTGCCTGCGTTGGTACCACGCCTCTGCCGTGTATTAATATTCAAGGTTTCCGCTCAAAAACACCCATAGCATCTCTCCATCCATCCATCGAGTGCGGATTCTTGTGTTCGCCTTCGGTGCCGCTGTCGCCACCAAGACTTGCGCAACTGTAGTCACCCCTCACACGCACCCCCCGAGCAGCCCTACGGCTCGCAACTTGTACGTCGCATCCATCAATCTTGTTCACGGCTGTGCGTTACGATAGGTTGAAATGTTGGACATCAGACTATTGGACATTAGACTGTCGGACATCGGGTCATGCAATATTGTAACTGGATTTGGATTATTGATGAAGTTGATATCCAAATTGATTTTAATTGAAGTACTAAAAACGCGGTGTAGAACTTTGGATTGGGCCAAAGTGAAAGCGCTAACTTGGGAAATGAAATCCCCATGAATTCTCTGGCAAAGATACATTGCGTCAAGTTCCCTATGTCCCAATTCTGACTCAGGGTATCAGTGTCGCCGCGGCGCATAGCACTGACACAAACCAATACCATACTTGCCAACGTATGTTCGTGCATCATCCCCACGAATAAACGCTACCAAGTCGCGTGAAGCCAATGATACCAGAACGAAACATGCACACATGCGCCGTAGAGAAGACGTGGTGTAACTTGAAGGAACCAGATAATATTATATTTGTTAGTTGAAGACTTCAAGTTGCGATAACTTGAACATTCAAAACCGAGAGTGACTCCCGGACCCCGGTGGACTAGAGGTTCCAAGGGGCAGGGACGATGCACCCGGGGTCCCTAAGGCCATTTCGGTAGCTTAGTCAGCACGTAGACTAGCCTATTCTCGCATCATGTTCGTCGTGTAGCCACACCATCACTGCAGTCTGCAGTCTACTTTGCCATTGCGAGGGCTTAGGCCCTCGGTCTCTGTTCATCAGAGCGTATAAGTATCGGATTCGGGCGCGGGCACGGATTAAAACTTAAAAGAAGGTGATCTATTTTTATTTTGATATGCATGGCATCATGATTCGTGGATAGCCGCAAACTCTGAAGAACATGAGCGCATCACAGCTGACCATCCCAAATATGAACGTTTAACACCAGACTGATCAAAACTGTTCTATGTACATAGGATTCTGGAGGTGCAGGCTTGCTCGAATCAAGCTCGAATCCTTGTTCAATATTGTCGTCGAGTTGGTCACTTATGGTACATCTCATGTGGATGTGGGGTTACCCCGTACAACCGTCATATATACTTTTTCGTCCTCGGATCTATCCGCCCCGCAAAATTTCCTGGGCGCTCGAGTTTACCATCCCCTGTTACCCCCGTTCAAAATACGCGCACAGCCATTCAGCGAGCCCAATCACCAGTGTCAATAAATTATCTTAGCCGTACTATTGGTTTATAGAGTGAGTATGATAATGTGCTGAAGTCCGATTATACGTAGCTGCAAACAAATGATGGATTGGTTTATCAAGTCACAGGCTCCCATCTTTTCCCGCGAAATTTGGATAGTGCGGACTCCGGAGTACTTGCGAGTGAACACTGACAGCCATCCTGCACACCTATCAAGACTCCCGAAGTCATTCGAGCGATTTTTTGAGTTGTTGCAAACCTTGCTGATGAGATACTGCATTGGATCCTGCTTGGCTCTGCATTAATTCGGGCTTTAAGAAGTCACCTTCAAGTTGGGGGAAAGCAGAGTCACAATCCAACACTTTCGGATCTCTACTCACAAGGGAATTTAACCATGCTCGACGTTTGACAAATACCTTGCAGTATGTCAAATTTCGAGAGGAACAAATATTTCAAATTGTACCATACCGTAGGTTGAAAACATCTTACTGAACCTCAGTACTACATAGGGGCTATTCACTTAGCAATGCAACACGACCCCCGCCCGTCGACAAGCGCTACCTGCACAATCGGTGTCGACTCGGAAACTCTCCGTGTTTGCTGGCCCGGTGTCAACTTCAAGTCTTCAGTCGATAATTGTATCACACAGCAGAAGTCATGGCGTCTGATGCACCGCCAAACAACTATGCAGATCGCAGTTACTAACTCGGACGTGGCAGCGGCAGCTCTTGAAGACATTTCAACGATCGTCCCCATCTGCGCAGGGCAGCGCAAGATGTATGAGATCATTTCAAACCCATCAGTACCTCCACATGTTCTTCCTACTCAAACTCAACTTAACACTGGATGGTGCTGTATTATTAATAGATACTAGTATCAGTAATACAATGCTTGGCGGGGCTATTTTTATATCAAAGCGCGTAGATAATACATGTGACGATGCTCAATAAGTATTCCAATGACATGCGAAAAATCTATAGTTTAACTCTTCAGGATGAAAGCCCGTCTGCATCGTTACTCCTTAGAGTCGGGGGACAGGGAAAGAGGAAGGCCTGTATATCCGGCGTCACTCAGGCATACCCTCACAGCCAGATTATGCATTGAAATTATACTAGTAGCTTTTTTATTTATTTAAAAAAGTCAAATTCATATCCTGCTGGGGTAGAGTACCATATGTAGGACAATACCTGGGAAAGGGGGACACTTGTGTCCCCCGCCGTGTCTCCGACTCTGCAAATGCCCCACTGGAAGGTTGACCTCCAGCGGTCCGCCGGCCATTTTAGGTGCACGAGTCTTTCAATTCACGGGGCCATGATGATACAGTGCGTTTTGGGTTAGCCTTATCGTGTGTCGTGGGTGATGCAGAGCACTCGAATCATGGGGATGATCGGGTATGAGGGGAATAATGGAGAGCGGAGGTGAAAAGATGACAAAGTGAGATGGAGGAGGATGTCAATTAGCACCATTGGTTTGGGTGTATCTGAACTTTTTCGGTCTGCGGATGTGTTTTCTCCAATCTCTATTATCTTTGAGCAACATCTATCTACCTCTCTGGACTCCTTCTTTCATCTCTTCTTCCGACTTGACTCCACTAGGATCATTGGGTATTGAGCGGTCCTTCTTCCCATTGTCGGCGGGCGTGGTTAGGGGGTTGCTGCAGTGACGGCCTGCGCCCTTCGAGGTACTGACTTTTACGTTGTGTATATCCGCTATTCATAGTAGCTTCATACCTAGGAGATGTATCACAGTCAATCAAATCTCCATCAGTCAAGACGTACCTTATCATCCTTGCTGCTTCCAGAGTCCAGACCTGTCGGCACTCGAAATAATTGAATACATGGTTAGCTTCGAGATGGGAATAGATGGAGTAGCTCGGTGAGAGTATGAAGGTTGAGCTGGGTATTGTAGTCGCAGTGTGCGCTGGAGGGTAGCGCTAGTACGCGGCGAACATTTGATGCACTGGGCAAAACCTGCCTTGCGCCATGCTCTTGCGGCGTTCCGCGTTTCCCGACGATGTTGACGATGCAGCACCAATACAGTCTCCTTGGGGATGGTGCTGACTTGGTGTTGTTGGTATCGCGGTTGGGGGATATGGTCGGAGAGTTGAAGACTTGAAGTGAGCCGCACAATAATTGAGCTCACTGGGAGTCAGCGATAAATGTCATTGATTGATTGAAGGCTTGAATTCAGGATGCAGTCGAGCTCCTCGGGGTCTTGCACACCTTGAAGGAGGAAAGTCAACCGATGGGACTTCAGAATTACGCAATTGTAGGAAACCGAAAAAGTCCAGAAGAGGTACAACATTAAAATTGCTCTTATTGGAGTCTCAAATATCGATAACCCCGATGTGAGGGGAGCGGTCCCGGTCACTCCCCAAGGGCCTATTGGACACACGAAAGATAATCCACATCTTATCGCTTTCATTGATCGGTTGTAAGCGAACGTGTTTGGTTTAGGCCAGGACTTGATTCCGTAATACTTGATTTGGTTAACTTGAAGTGGCAAATACTGTCGCTTGCCATCGATACTTCTGTAAAGAAGCGTTTGCTCTTGCTGATGCCTTCCCAATTTCTCGGGCTCTCGGAGACTTAAGAATGGATCTTAGCCTATGTAAAGGTAGAACGTTTCGGGAATTCTTTTACCAGCGGTGTTTTCAACTTCGCTTCCCAGAACGTCTGGTTCGAGACTAATGTAATGGGGTCGCTATCATGGCGCTCGTAGCAATATAAATATATGTGCGTTCAGTTTCTCCAAGACCTCACCTAGAGTCTTCTTTCTTCCCCATACTCGCCTTGTGCTCGGTGACCGCGACAATATTCTTCATTATGGTTGCTTCACGTCCAAGTTCTGTCAATTATCCTCCTCTTGACGGATCGCTATTTCTGCCGGAAATGTTGGAATTCAATGCGCAGCATAACTCAGACATTACCTTCTTTGTCTACGACGAACCTGATAGCAGCGACCTGGTCTCAATCTCACACCTAGACTTCTATCAAGCTTGTCATCGTGCCGCTGACAAAATTAGACCAGGACGTGCAGGCACAGACAAAGAAGTTGTTGCCCTCTTGGGGAACTTTGACACCCTTCTAGCCCAGACAGTATTCATGGGTGTTATTTTTGCTGGGCTAGTTGTACGTGGATGCTTGCTATAACGTGAAGGAGATCTGATTATATTTATTTTCAAGCCATTCCCAATGTCCCCTCGTAATTCAGCGGAGGCAGTGGTCAACATGATGGAGAAGACAAATTGCCGTCGTTTAATCACAACCCACCACTCTCTTGGTTCCCTGATCGACGGAATCAAAACGAGTTTCGTATCTCAGGGCACTGACATGACTCAGCTGCAGATTGATGAGGTTCCGGCGCTGAAAGACTTGTACCCCACATTTGTCAGGGATTTACCGAACGAGGCGTTTGTGCCATACCCTCTTTCAACTTCACGGTCATCTGAGAACGACATATTATTTTATCTGCATTCCTCAGGCAGCACCGGTTTCCCGAAATCAATTCCAATGACTAACCTAACCACCACCCACTGGTGCTCAACCCGTAAGTGGTGACACCATTTGTGCAGAAACAAGATGCTAAAATAGAGTGCTTCAGCAACCGTCCTCGGCAATATCAATGTTCCCACTCCTATGCGCATCAATGTTGCGTCCTTACCAT
This sequence comes from Rhizopogon vinicolor AM-OR11-026, assembly GCA_001658105.1. Classification (NCBI taxonomy): domain Eukaryota; kingdom Fungi; phylum Basidiomycota; class Agaricomycetes; order Boletales; family Rhizopogonaceae; genus Rhizopogon; species Rhizopogon vinicolor. Next base: position 9,439 of record KV448856.1, read on the forward strand.
CGTTTCATACCCTTGGTATATACATCCAGCTGCTCATGCCAATAGCGTCTTTGAGCAGCGTGTCTATCTACCGACCCACATCCTTACACGACCCCTTGGCGACGCCCATAATGCCAAACGCTCAGAATATCCTGGATTGCATACTGAAAACGAAATCGAACAGTTTGACCGTCGTGCCATTTTTTCTGGAGCACTGGGCATCTTCGCCGGACGCTATTGACATATTGAAGCCGCTTCGATATGTGGTACGTTGATATTGTCGATAATCAGACGAGGAATGGCTTACGTTCTTCTGTACGGCAGGCGTTTGGTGGTGGATCACTGGCAACTAAGGTGGGAAATGCCCTGGTGGACGCAGGGGTCGCGCTGTCGTCGGTTTATGGCGCTACGGAAATTGGGGTCATTACTCACACCCTTCGAAATGAGGTTGAGCAAAAGCTTTGGGACTGGGTCCGGTTTGGACAAGACTACAATATCAGATGGGTTCGTCAGGATGACGGTACATATGAATTACAAGTTTTAGTGCGTCATCGAGCTTTATACCAATCTCAAAGCTGAACAGTTGCACACAGACAACTCCGACGCATCAAGTGTCAGTAGAGAATCTTCCGGACGTCAGGGGTTATGCTACTTCCGATGTATTCATCAAGCATCCGACGGTAGAGGGTCTGTGGAAGATGTAAATTCTTGTTGTGCATAATCATGCGTTTTCTCATATTGTTCATGCAGCGCCGGAAGGGTCGATGATGTCTTGATACTCTCTTCCGGGGAAAAGACAGTCCCAGGTCCCATGGAGAACATCATCGGCGCCAGTCGTTATGTGAACGGCACTGTGATGTTCGGCCGTGGACGCAACCAAGTCGGGATCCTCATAGAGCCACGACCTGGGTATGAAATCGATGTTGATGATGAGACTCAGCTTGCCGACTTCAGGAATCGAGTCTGGTATGTCCCTACAACAGCTGATGGTGTTGTCGAGCTTAAGATACCCATGAAGGCCGGAAGTAGAGGAAGCGAACAAGGAGGCACCTGCATTCAGCAGAATCTTTAAAGAGATGATTCTTGTTACGTCGCGCGAGAAGCCCATGCCTCGAGTTGGAAAAGGAACTGTCAATAAGAAAGCAACTGTCAAGCTGTACGAGGAAGAAATCAATACTCTGTGAGTACAATGTGCATCCACCAATGTGCGGACTGACATTCATGGGCGACAGATACGAGACGGTAGAGAACAGCACCGATGCAGGCACTGATGTACCTTTACCTTTGAACTGGACTGTGGGGGATGTCAAGAGCTGGCTCATGGTCCATGCCGCCGCCGCGAATGCCGGTAAAGCAGTTGACCCTGAGACAGACCTTTTCGCTCAGGGCTTCGACAGGTGGGTTGAAGAGGAATCATCACTGATTGCTCCGCTGACTCTACACACGCAGTCTCTCTGCAACATTCTTGAGAAACCGCATTATCGGCTCTCTTAGCTCATCTTCAGATCGCAACGTCCAGGCATCATCATCACGCATCGACCAGAACATTGTCTTTTCAAGTCCTTCAATTCGTCAGCTCGCTGGAAGCGTCATCGATGCAGTGATGCAGCAGAATGGTTCTGGCGCTGTTAATGGCAAAACTGACATCGAGAACATGATCGAGAAGTATTCAGTCGGATTTGTGCAGTCTGCAAGAGATGCCTCTGCCATTATAGTCGACGGGCGCACTCGAGGCGATCATGTGATCGTCCTGACTGGGTCCACAGGTGGCCTTGGCTCATATCTACTTGCATCACTGTTACAGCGCGAAGACGTGTCAACAGTGTATGCCTTCAATCGTCCGTCAAGGGATGCCGCATCATCCATTCAACGCCGACAGAAAAGCTCATTCGAAGACCGTGGTTTGGATGCCACCCTGCTGCAGTCCGAGAAACTGGTGTATGTAGAAACGGATACCTCTCATGATGACCTGGGTCTAGACAGAGAGTTGTATCAAAAGGTTTGCTTCATTTCAAGTCTTACTGGATAGAACACTAATCATGACTTAGATATGCACGTCCGTCACTGTCATCATCCACAATGCTTGGCGACTTGACTTTAACCTTGCGCTATCGTCATTCGAACCTCATGTACGGGGAACTCGAAACCTTATAGACCTGGCACTGTCTTCCCCGCATCACCCAAAACCGCGTTTCATGTTCACTTCTTCTGTTTCATCTGCTCAAAGCTGGGATAGAGCAAAAGGACCTTTCCCGGAAGAAGTTCAGTATGATGCAGGTGTCGCAGTCGGCCTTGGCTACGGCGCGAGCAAATACGTGTCTGAAAGGGTAAGTTACATGCTGTTTCAGAAGCACCCCCATCTGACAACAACAAGATCCTTGTTAATAGCAAGTTGCCGGCATCTTCCTTCAGAATAGGCCAAGTACCAGGAG
>KV448858.1:0-11836 GCA_001658105.1 Rhizopogon vinicolor AM-OR11-026
TGGAATGACTTCATCCAATCCTTCGTGAAATAGGCAAATAATTAAGTTGCCGTATAATCATCAAATATGATATCCATCTTCTGTCGTTGAAATCATCACCGACACCGACGAGTGTAGATGAGCAAACCTTGAGCTGACTAATTGTGAGGGTGAACCCCACTAGCAGTGCTACTCGTCGTGCTACCCTGGTAGGGTTCGTCAAGACGCTCCAACCGTGACTGCCATCGCGGAGGCATCCTCAAAGCGAGTCTAACCTTTAGCGTCAGGTCTCTGGGGTCTTGAACCCTGTGAATGCCGTGATTGCCGTGATGCCATGATGGTGTTCGGACTTTTTCTACGGGAACCGAGCCTCCTCGGAGTTATAACAGGGTGCTACAGACTCGTAATAAAAGGGCTTAATCTTTATGATGCCGTTATCTAGCTCCAACGCCGTTGTTATACGTCCAACAAGCTGGTTATTCATTGATACCATACCAATCACTGGACAGTGGAAAATGACCATAGTTTCTGACGATCCCAGTTGGTGGCCGCTGATCGAAACGAATGGTATTTTCACCTATTTTACATGTTCGTTTGGATGATAGTTAATGATTCTCTCACTGTATCGATATCTGATTGGGTTTTTGCAGTTGCATGCCTTGCTGCAGTGATATACGATTGGGGTGAGCAAGATAGTAGCACTTTCGAAACAACTGTGTCAATGATATTTTCCAGCCTTGACATTCGGACAAGAGGTATGTAGATGACACCATTGGAGCAGGGAAACGCACTGACGATGGTTTTACATAGGTCGAACTGGTTTGGGTGAGCGAGGTCCATACTATCAGAAGAACAAAATAATAGTTCGGTTAATTCGGGGCAGAGGCGACGCTGTTCTTTGATGACAGTTCTCTATCTCATTGTATGTAACACATGTTATATGCTTGGTTGGCAACTCGTGCTAACTTCGAATGTTTCAGCTACGTTATTCTGGATTTCTATACCCTTTGTATGTTTGGCTTGAAGATCAACATGTTGACCGTGTTCTCATAAGCCATCTCTCATGATCAGCACCGCTATGCTATGTATGTCTCCTCACACGCGATGTGTTCGTTTGTTCTGACAGGCGGCATGCAGCAGGCCTCCCGTCAGTCTCAATGGCAGATAATGTGGGTATTATGCATAGATCCCTTCCGTTCCCGTTCAACTAACTGCACTTCTACGCAGGGGTGAGTGAGATGTCCTCTAGCTTGTTGATTCAAATATAACCGCTGCAATAGCTGTGAGTTCTTCTGAAGCATTGAGTAGTCTGAGACTCATCAGTAACTGTGCTTCTCAGGCACTATTCTCGCCAAGTCACAAGGGTGGTCGACTGTGTCCTTCAACACCATTGTGGGCGGTGAGCTACCCTCGTGCAGTACCCCAGTGGTATTGACTTGACTAAACTATCTTGAAAGTCGTTATGATCGCACGGCTATATGCCATGTATGAGGGATCCAGAAAGATGCTCATCTTTCTCATCGTGATGGTCGTGGCTACCACGATCAATAGTGTAGTAACCATTGCAATCGGAAGCAGTCATATTTCAGGGGGTAGGTTTTAATTATGGGTGCGTGCTTTGGCGCTGCAGCTCATGCAATGAATACCAGAGGAGCTCGTCCTATCCGGCCTTCACCAATGCATTCTCCTAGGAAACAAGCAAATTCTGGTGGCGGAGACTTGGATATTTGGCTCGGTATGGGAGGTCCTTATATTGTGTCTTGCTATCTGGATTGCTGTAAAACACTTCCGTGAACTGCGACGACCATCAGAAGAATGGACCATCGGGGACTGTTTCACAATATTAATAAAGACTCACGTGCATTACTTCGTAGGGTGAGCTCATGTTTCATTTGAATATGAATTCCTTTTCCACTGAAGTTCTGCACGAGGTAGATTTACTACTGCTGCTTGCCTCAACCTCGGCTTGCTGTCTCCAACGTTCGAGGTATGCCAAATATGTGACTGACGTCTGCATCTGACCACTCTTCGCCATATCTGTAGAACTCATTGACCGCGGAGACTATTTATACCGGGTTTATTCAACTTGCTCAGGTCGTACAGCTGTTCGTGCTAGGACCACGCCTCATACTTAGCATTCGGGAACACAACGCTAAGCTCGTGGCCGATTCTGACGAAGGAACCGCCATGTCCACAATGGCTTTCCCGGAGTGTGTAGAGGAGTCAACTGGAATTGATGTGTAGCAAGTGAGATGTAGCAAGTGAAACATGTTTATTAGGGGGGTATTCTTGTTCATTGTCCGTTGGGGTTGAGCCCTATAGTAGACAATACGATACCCACATTTCAACCTCAGTCGCTTTTATCTTCCTGGGATGATTGCGAAGTAGATCTGGAGTGGGTGCGCTAGTGACAACCCACCGACCATCCCTTGATATTGCCAGCGTCCTTACTTCCTGCTCACAAACATTCCGTGCCTCCTCAATCTCCTTACCCGCCTCCATGTCCCATCGCCGAACAGTTCCTCTAGATCCGCTGATAATTTGCCTGCCGTCAAGACAGTAGGAAAGACCCATTATGTGATTTTTTGTCTTGTACTCTCGCCTGCCGTCTCGAGAGTGGACTATGAATGGTTCATGTTCCAAGGTCATGACCACAGGTAATTCTTCTCCTACCACTGCTGCGATAGGTTGCGTTGATTTGAAAGTCGTGTCTGGTATCTTTGCCAGTGGCATTAACAAGTAGTCAGGTACCTGTGGATGTGTTTGAAGGGCCGGAGGTGAGGTATCCTACTGCACTCCAAACCTTGTCGTTGAGAATGAATTTGAAGGCACCTAAATTGTTCGAGCGCTGTAGTACTTTCCCTGCTGAAGCCAATCGTCAGTTTGTCGGCGCTAGAAGTCTAGAGGAGTGTCCATTACCAGGAATCTGACAAGGAAGAAGAATGATCGATGATCACCCCTTCAAAGTGTTCTGAGGCAGTGGCGCCTTACACAGCTGTTAGTCCCTCCTTCCTTGCATTCTGTCATTCTCGTGCCTCCTGTGCTTATAGCTATGCCGTTCCTGTATTGAAGCGGTCAACGCAACCCGCAGTACTGTGGACTATCGACCACGAAGCAGGGTCTTCTCTTGCACGCGAAAGCTTCTTTATCATTTGATGATGTTATGTGCCGGCGCCCGCTCCCGAAACTGTAGTCGCTTTAATCTGTCGTCGTCTCTACTTAGTATCCATCTTGGAAGGACGGATCCCTTCTACAGTTTTCTTGTACCGGCATCATATTGCCACATCTTTGCTGCATGCATCGGCTCGAATATTACAGTAGATCAGATATCAGATGCCTTATAATGGACATTTTCGCAAGGCAACAACACTGGCCCCACTGGACTCCAGGACCTTGAGTGAGAACCTTCTGGTAACTGGTTTCTTCACTATCCTTCACATTTCGCTGACCTTGAAATGCTGTTCCAAGGCCATCAGTTTTACATGACGCCTCAGTTTACTATGTTTCTGAAGTATACGAGGATATCCAGCCGTCTCCTACTCTCTTGTCCATTGAATGTCCGCATTTTTTTTTGCGCGGAGACGCTCAGTCAACCTGAATGGAAACTCACGACAAGGCCTCATAGGCAGCCGCTAGCTTGGGTCACGAGTCAACAAGTGTGATCCCGAAACTATGTCTATGAATACTCAGACCTTTATCTATAGTTAGTGTCTAGAATCCTGGGTGTGATCAAAATTACAGTGAATATCGCTGAGGAAATAGGCACACCCACGGGCAACAGGCTTACTCTCGCACTTATACCTCATACATGACATGTAGTCAACGATTTGAAGAGTCTGGGACATATGGAGGGGAGAAGTGAATTAACACATGATGACAACTGCCGCGAGGTCGTGATTAGAGGATAATGCATGAGATGAGTAACCACAATTCAAACTAGCATGTCGGAAAAGTCCGCGACACCGCTCTACAAGCAGAAACACAAACGGCCCCTGCCATGCTCTTCAACATTTGTCTGCACTGCTGCGGACGGTTGTCGTGAATTGGGGTTCGGTGAAGGTTGAGGGGGGTCATAGTCTTCATCGCGCGTGTAGCCACCATTGCCCTTAGGAGCACCCGCTGCTGCGTTGCGCTATAAATCTTTGTGTGAGAGGGTGCAACGCTCGATGACAGTGATGAAGATCAACCAAGCCCACCTCTTTGCCCTGTGCGAGAGGAACATTGACACTAGGTGGCAGTGCATGGCCTGCACGAATGGGGTTCGATAGGCGTGGACGAGGCGGTATTGGTGTGGTCCTTGACTGAAGAAATTTAAGTGAAAACCGGTGATTAAGGGAGTGGATACTCACGTTCAGAGCCCCAGCTGTGCCCCGGGCCGAGTGAGAGACGTTGGGATGCAGGGAAGATGTAGCGAGAACCTGCATGAGATAATCAAGGCAACTGTGGGTAAGACGAGATAACGAAACATACGTCTAAGGGATCACGAGGCTCGACATTCTGAACAGGAGGAACTGCGTCCCTGCGGAAAGAGGATGGAACTAGTTTGCGGAGGTGGCGAAGGACGGCGGATTGCTGTATATGTACAGTAGGGGAGGGTCTTAGCGGTCGAGCGGCCAAAGGTGCTGCGGCTCGGCCGCGGCGCACGGTAGCAGGACTGACCGTTGCACCAGACTTAATGAATACTAAGTGGCGCAGATGAATGAAGGAACATGGCCACGTACGTTGAGTGGATCACCGATGTGTGGATTTCTCGGTGTATTAGTCTATGAGATGGTATTAGAACGGATGAGTGCATAAGTAAACAGTATGAATACCTACATAGGCAAGGATGTCAAGCGAAATGTTGCATATATAGATCTTATGTGAACCGGGTCCGAATGTCGTGTAAGCTATTTGGCGTGAGTCAAGCGAGAGGGTAAGACTGCAGGGACGCTGGATCTGGATTGAAGCGAGGAGCTGGCGGGATTCGAAGGCCCAGAGCTTGATGGCGCAGTCATCGGACGCGCTGACGAGGAGAGTACAGTCAACGGAAAGTGCTAGACCAAGGACAATACGATGAATGTGCCCTTCAAAGGGAGCTCCCACTATCTGCAGGGTTGATGAATTGAATTCATAGATTACCCTCGCGGGCTCATCGATGCCATCCGTGAAGTTACACGCGGCAACGATAGTTTTGTCATTCGTTGTCCAGAAGACTGGCGTAGCGGGTAACCAGATGAACCCATCCGAGAGATGGCTACGTTTTCCTACCCTCACATCCAATGCCTGTGCCTCGATATCCCACACCTCAAGGGACTTCCCCACCGCTGAATTCATTGCAAGCTTCCTCGAATCTTGCGAGAATCGCACTGCGCCTAGGATATCAACACTGTCCAACTTGAATGGACCAGCCACGAGTTCGCCAGTGTCCAAATTCCATATCTGCACCGTGTGATCTATCGACCCGCTCGCTAGCAGTGTGCTGTCAGCGGAGATATCGATGCAGGTGACTATCGATGAGTGGCCTTCAAATGTTTTCACTATTCCTGTCTCAACCTCACAGGCTTTGAGCTCCCCAGGGCCACCGCAACGGAGATCTCCCCCACCAATGACAACCCATCGACCATCTCTTGATACTGTCACCGCCAATATTTCCTGCTCGCAGACAAACCGTGCCTCTCCAACTTCCTTAGCTCTCTGCAGGTCCCATCGCCTAGCCGACTTTTCATTTGGTCCACCGGTGATGATTTGTTTGCGGTTGGGAAAGTAAGCAATGGAAGTAAAAACTGGTTTTTCCTCGCGTTCGCCGTCCAGTAAGTCAATCACTGGTTCTTCACCATGCAAGGTCATGACCTCAATCAATTTACCTGCTGTTTCAGAGAGCGGCATCGGCACAGGCGCCATGACCGGTGCATTAACCAGCGACATTGCAAGTACTGCAGACGGGAGCAGGCGGTGAGGTCCTGTGCTGTCGGCCTGATGTCGAGAGTGATTTTGATTCTTGAAGGTGCCCGACTCTGAATCTGTTTGAAGGCAATCTGTCAGTTTATCCGTGCTGGAAGTTCAAATGGAATGTTTAGGTCACCAGAAGTCTAGACGAGGAGCTGTGCCCTTTCCAGGTTCACAGCTATACCGTATTCAACCATTCCTACGTTACCAGCGAAACAAACGAGCGCCATCATGATCATCCAGGGTCTTCTCTTGTGGCACGTGAGACAATCAACTTGAAAGACTTCAGGCGGCTGTCCTTAGTATTCGTCCTCGAGACCAGATCCTCCATTGAGTTTGTGGTCCTCGATATCGATATAGTGCTGATACATCACTTGTAGGCACACATGCTAATATGTATCTCTGTAGTTGATTCGTTACGTCGCACATTTCGTGATGCCTTAGACACAATTGTCCCATTGGCACATAGTTATACTGCCTGTCTCTAGGACCTCTAACACAAAACTCATGTTCATCCCAGAGCTACACAATACCCTCTACTTCATGGCAGAACACAGCAAGCCCAACCATCATGTCCGATGCCTGCAAGGCTGCATTACGCAATTGCCATGCTCCTTTGAACTGCAACCGTAGCTGGTGTATGCAAAGTAGGTCATATGGTCATGTGGTTCAATGCCAGGTGCGTATTGAATCTCGAAATTAAAATCATCCATCTTTACTTCCAGTGTGTTTGGCGGACGCAAAGGTGGTCAGTACATGTTTCTTTTACTGACTTCCTACCAATCCCAAAGCAATGGTAAGTGTTTGATGATTACCCTCATGCTGCCTCAAGATTCATCAAGGACATTATCCACGCCTCATACAGTCTTGCGAGATCGAGATGGCATTCTTGGTACTCCTGAATCTCCCCACCGGTTTGCGGGTCCCAACACCGAATTGTCTTATCCCAAAATCTACCACTAATCATGTGTTTTCCGTCAGCACAGTAGGATGTGCATATTCGACTTGGCTTGAGTTCGTTACTGTTTGGAAAGCATTCAGTGGATAATCCACGACCCTCCAAGGTCATGACCTTCATGAATTTTTCTGCTATTGCTGTAAGTGTCGACCTGCATGCCATAGTCTGCATGTTCGCCAGCACAACTGGCAAGTGGCAAACGGGTTGTCATTGAGGTCTACTCCTGCGCTATGTCTCGTTCGAGTGCTACAGTACTTCCACTGCTGAATCCAATCGTCAGTTACTGTGTCGGAAGTAGAGATGAGTTTTCATGTTACCAAGAGGCTAGCGGGGAAAAAGAATGATCGCTTGATTGATAGGAATTGTGCTACTTCAGCTAGTACCCTCTTCTACCATAACAGTGCTTTATGCAGCGTCTTTTTTGTTTCCACATCCATGTGCGACCTCGTGCGACATACTGAGCCGCACGATAAACGGCTCAAACAGCTGGTGCAGATGCTCCTTGTGAATCGGAGTTTGGTGAAGGTGAGTATCAAAATATTCGTCACGAATGTAGCCATCGTTACATTTACTAGGATCGCCCACTTCAGCGTTGCGCTGCAATCGCAACATCAGGTCTGGAAGACACTGAAAAAAAATCAATTGAATATACCAATTTACCCTGCGTGAAAGAAACATCGACAACTGGCGGCAGTGCTTGACCTGTATGAATAGGCCACCAATTTGACAGGTAGCGTGAGTGAGCTCTGAAGATGATAGAAGTGGTGGAAGATGGACCGATAGGCGATGAAGGTGTGCATCGGAACTTACGAAATGCAAATGTTAATGTTAATTATAACACTGAACACTCACCTTTTCGCGGGAATTCTAGTTTGAACGCGCCAGAGTTGTGCTCTGCACTGAATGGAAGAAGTTTGGATGCAGAATGTAGCGGGGGCCTGCAAGAGATGATCAAGCCGACTGGTGAGAAGACAAGATAACGAATACATACATATAATGAATCATGAGGTTCGTCATTCTGAACAGGAGGGACTGCGCCCCTGCGGAAAGAAGAAGGAAGTAGTTTGCGGAGGAGGTCAAGGGTAGCGAAATACTGTTGGTGTGGTCTCAGCGACCGAGTGGCGAAAGACGTTGTCGTTGGGTGACGGTACGCGGTAGCAGGACGACTTGGTGCATTGGACTTAATGGATACTGCGCGGCATGTATGCATGAAAAAACAGGATCACGTACGTTTAACGGATCGCTGATACGAGGGTTTTTCGGTGCATTGGTCTATGAGATAGTATTTGAACGGGCGAGTGGCTAAGAATACAGTATGAGTGCATACACAGGGAACGATGTCAAGCAGGATGTTGTATATATAGTTCTTCGGTGAACTGGGTCTGAATGATGCGAAACTATTTGGCGTGCGTCAGGTGAGAAGGTAAGAGTGCAGGGGACTGAATACTGACGAGTAAAATCTTCAAGGAAAGTGTTAGATCATACATATGACGGATGTGCTGTTCCAAGGGAGATCTGACAATCTGCGGCGTCATCGTGTCGAATTCATAGATCCTCGTGGGGTTGTCATCGCTCGATGTAACGCTTGCTGCTTCCAATATCACAGTGCGTTAAATTGATGCAGACACCATTGGACTGACCGGCAGCTGCAAGTGACATACAGCACACGGCGCGTCATTGGAGAAGCGGATAGAGCATTTGTGAAGGATGCGAAACAAATGTTAAAATCAGATTAGTCAATTCGTGGTATTCCACATTAAGGGCAGTAGAATGTTTGATAAATAATAGGCGAAGAATATACACCGCCTACGCTCGTAGGCGAGTACACCTTGAACTAACTGCAAGCGTGAGCCTGACCAGTAATACTACTCGTCGCGTGACTATCGTGAGGTTCGTCAAGACGTTCCAAGCGCCATCGCGGAGGCATCCTCAGAGTGCCATGAGACCAGCAAGAGAAGTAGCAGAACAATGCCTTGCACCAATGCACATCTGGGAGCGAATCGTTGTCGGATGAGTCAAACGACGGGTCGTTCAAGTTTACCGCGGTGCCCTGCGATACGGCAGGTTTCTGTGCAGACGAACGCCGGGTGTCATTGATTTTCCTGTATTCTGGCAGATTAACAGCAGAAAGGCGCTGTAGGGCGCAAATAAGCGGGAGGAAGGGAACAAGAAATAACAAGATCCACGTACAGTGAACTTGCGTCCAGCTGCAACTTCGACGACTGGAGGCTCGTGGCTCGTTCGTGGAAACTGCGTGACTGCGTGCGAGCGGCGCACATTCTTGCCAGGATTTGTTCCTGAATGCAGCTGAGTTGCGGCCTGCCTCGAGGGGGATGGATTGGGAGGCAGGCGCGATACAACAGGGATCTGCAGTTCAATCGTCAAGTCGACTGCGGAGGAGACAGGATAAAAAGACATACATCTAAGGGATCATAAGGCTCATCGGTCTGAACAAGAGGAACTGAATTACGGCGAAAAGATGAGGGAAGGAGGTTGCGCAGGTGACGGACGAAAGTGGACTGCTGTGGATGGATTGTAGGAGAGGGCCTTGGCGGCCGAGGGGCTGGGGGTGGTGACATTAGGTTGCGGCGCACGGTAGCAGGACGACGGGTTGCGTCAGACTGAAGTAATGCCGAAGGATGAGTGGTATAGAAGAGTCAGATAACAGGATCACCGTAACACACTTTGAGTAGGTCTGTGAGGTGCGAATATTTAGGTGTAACAGTCTGTAGGATGGCTTTACCATGCGAAAGGTGGATGCATGGGGGAAAATACATACACTGCGTGTTGCTTGTTCAGGCCATACTCCGGTAAGGATGTCGGGTGGAATGTCACATACGTAGATCTTGGATGACTCCAAGTTCGTCGTGTAAGCAAGTTGTCGTGAGTCGGGTGAGAGGATGGGATTGAAGGTCCAGGTATCACGAACGTAGAATGACGCGAGAAGTTGGCGGGAGTGGAAGGCCCAGAGCGTGATGGTGCTGTAGGAAGAACTAACGAGGAGAGCACAATCAAAGGAAAGTGCTAGACCAGTGATATCACAGGGGTGTTCGAAGGGAGCTCCAACAATCTCCAGCGTTGACGCATCGAATTCATTGATAAAATTGCGTGGTAGACGGTTATGAATGTCATCGTTGTAATCCGGGTGCCAGGTAAATGGGGCTAGGATAGTCCTATTCGTTGTCCAGAACATTGGCGCACCTGCCACAGACCAGCCGCAACCATTACGTGTCATAACAGCATCCAATTTCTGTGCCTGGATATCCCACACCTCCATGCCCGACCCCGACACAAACACTGCGAGCTTCTTTGAGTCTGGTGAGAATCGAACTTCGTATACTAGTCCACCCGAGTCATCGCTATGCCAACGCTTCAATGGACCGGCCACCAATTTTCCAGTGTCCAAGCGCCATATCCACACCGCATTCCCTGAACCGCTCGCCAGCAGCTTGTTGTCAACAGAGATATCGATGGAGATCATCGACTGTGAGTAAACTTCGAATGTTTTCACGATCCCTGTCTCAACCTCAGTCGCTTTGATCTTCCTAGGATGATCGCGAAGTGGATATGGAGCAATAGTGCTAGCGACAACCCACCGACCATCCCTTGATATTGCCAGCGCCTCTACTCCCTCCTCGCAAACATCCCGAGCCTCTTCAATCTCCTTACCCTCCTCCAGGTCCCACCACCGAACAGTCTTATCTCTAGATCCGCTGATAATCTGTTTGCCGTCAGAAAAGTAGGAAATGACTGTAGCGGCTGCTGTATGACCCTCCAAGGTCATGACCACAGGTAATTTTTTTGCTTCCGGTGCTGCGGTGGGTTGTGTTGATTCGAAAGCCATGTCCAGTGTCTTCGCTAGTGACGTTCACGAGTAGATGTGAAGACCGGAGGAGAGAACTCTACTCTAGCCCGTATCGACAGCGAATTTGAAGATGCCTAACTCGTTAGTTCGAGCGCCGCAGCACTTTTTCTGCTAATGCCAATCGTCAGTTGATCCGCGCTGGAAGTCTAGAGGAGTTCTACCAAGGAAGAAAAGCGGTTGCTTGATAGATGAGCGCTTGGGCATGTCTGCCAGTCCTTATATATATATGCCCTCCTTCCTGTGTTTTGCACAGCGTATGCACTTTAATTACCCTTTCTGACTCACAGTTATGCCGTTCCTGTGTTGGTGCGCCTAACACGACCGTGACCTCTCACACGTGAGAGTTGCTTATCATGTGTGGGCACTCACGCTCGCCATAGCTGCACGGTATCTCGATCCGTCTTTATCTACCTTGTCGACACAGATTCCCTTGCCGCATGCAAAAGTACCGATGTTGACTAACCTATCTGCAGTTGACTCATGCCACACATTTTGCAAGCGCACAAGACTCCCCGCCTGACTCGAATCCTTGAACAAGAAACTCGCAGCGACTCGTCTCTTTACTGTCTTTCATAATTCTCTTGACATTGAATTCCAAGCTAAGTGTGAGTCTCAATCTATTACACTTCTGAAAACGCGAGGCTATCCAGATCAGTAAATTTCGTGTAGAGAGCGCTCGTTTGGGTCCAAAGTCATAGCTTATCACGATCCTTGCCTATAGATGTCGATGCACATGAGCCCTCGTGAGTGGCCTTCGAATGATTTCACGACCCCTGAAGGGATTTAAGCTCCTTGGGATCATAGCCAAACGGATCTCCACCAGCAGTGATCACCCATAGATCATCCCTTGACACCGCGACCGTATGCACTTCTCGCTCAGTGACAAATAATCCGGGCTTCCTCAATCTCTTCACCCGCCTGCAAGCCCTATGAAAGTCATAGTTCTATGCCCTCGCTTCACGTCGGGCTGAGAACGGCCAAATGCGCGGGACTTCAATTGGTAGTTTTGGATTTGCTCCCGCTTTCCCCTTCGGGTTCTTCCGGTTTGAACGTCAACTTTGCTCTGTACTGGCTTTTCCTCCAACTTTGTTCCTAAATCCCTCATA
>KV448861.1:0-11788 GCA_001658105.1 Rhizopogon vinicolor AM-OR11-026
ATGACTCGTCAATAGGCGAGGGAGAGCGCGTGGAAGGTCATGATAAAAATGTGGGAAGCTCCGTGTCTTGACCTGTTGCTTCGTCAACTATAACGGAAGCTTTCGAATCTGTCGCTGACCGCAATTCCAATATGGTTTGTGATTGAGGAATGTCCTCGAAATAGGCTGCTACCGAGGCCCAGAATCCTACGAAAATACTAGCCATGACCCATCCCGGGCTCGTGTAGCCGTTAAAAATCAAGTTTGAGAACCCGATCTTGTATAACAAGCCACCGAGAAATGGGCCAAGGCTCATTCCCAATCCCTGGCAAATGACTAACCAACTAGCGAGTGTAGTGCATCGTCTGATTCCAACAATCCGTGGGTCCGAGCAGTATCGCTTGCAGTACATGAATATGGAGAATGAAACCCCGCTTAGGCAACGCCCGATCAGGATCAAATACAAGAAGTTGGCACGATATGCAAGAGCGTAGGCGATGTTACCTAGAATGGCAAAGCAACAACTGACATGGAGGGGCATTTTGTACATCCCTGAGGTCAGGACGAAACGAAAATGTTGAAATACCGTCCGACGAAGGAAGGGGCATGAACGCACCTTTATCGTACCTTGTCAGATGGATCAAAGCAAGTCCAGCAAATGCCGCCGGGATACCGATGACTATACCAGAGAAAGTGGCATTCCCTCCCAGGTATTCTGCATACTTGTTCGATGATGAAACGACAATGAAAAATGATACCTATGAGAATCATCGTGAGCGACTGTACAAATGATACCTATGAGAATCATCGTGAGCGACTGTACAAATGCCCAAGGTAGCTAAACTCTTACCAGGAGTAGAAGATTCATTGAGATCACGATGACCAGGGACGCTATGTTCGGAAGTTTGAAATCCTCTTCATCGTTACTTGTCTCACGCCGAGACGAAAACAGGTGAATGTTGTCCGGTAGCCCTTTGAGAATCATTGCGTGAACACTCCAGTAGAGAGCACCTAGATATCGAGCGCTGTCTGAAGTTACCATGGTGCAAAATATCGTATTTAAACCCCTGCGATGACGTGAGGATTAATGGGTGATACATGCTACGATCCAACACCGGACTATCAATATGGCCGGTACTGTGGGGACTCGGTAGAGTTACTGATATATATCCCCGTAGTCTCCTGTTGTAAGACCGAGTCGATCCTTCTGATATACCCGTTGAGCGCTGAACTCTGACTCTGGAGCAGTCATCATGGTTCACTGTGCCTCTGAGGTGAGATTGTGTATGGGTCACTGCAAAGTCCAGATCAGCTACAGCCCGCCGTCGAAAATCATTCGGGATTACCAGTGTGGATGACCGGTTTGCTATGTGTTAGTGACGTGACACGAGGGAAGATAATCGTTCCTTCTAATACCCACTAATAGCTTGACTGTATTTGATTTCCCGAGCATCAGCATTCATCAATGTTCATCCGGAGGCATTCATCATGGCTCCCCTTGTCAGCCTGAACTATGTGCCGGGCCAGAACCCCACACATAGACTGTCGGTGGAACTTCTACAGCAAATATCCCGCTACCCGTCAACGACGTGCTGGACTGTATCATTCATTGTTCAAATGTAGTAGATGATCCATACGGTCCAGACCGGACGTCGAAACCACAGTGTTGAGCTGAACTGGTCGTTTCAGTCCACAGGTAAGTTACAAAGAAAGCGTACATACTATAGATCTGACCTTGAGAAGGCTAATTCTAGTAGGAACTCTCTCACGAACACAAGCGCCGGACTTCAAGTCAGCCTTAGCAGTAGTACCATCTAGTACTACTAGTACTACTAGTCACTACTGTTCGTAATTGCCAGCTGGATAATAGTAATCCCATAGAGTCTCAACCTTATGACCAACGTCGAAAACTCTCTGCACTCGCCAGTCCTCGATCCGGACGACGATATCTTCACTGAAGACTGTAACGTGCAGGAAGGACGCGATATTGTGCCAGAAGTTGGGGCACCAGTAGAACGGGTAATTATTCCTCACCTCTACCCGACAATAGTGTTCACACCGTCTGCAGAGTAATCCCCTTGGTCATGAAGTCACATTACTATCCTCTGTCATGCTCAATGTCGGGTACATGCTTGGCGCAGGGATATATTCAGTCCCGGGTGTTGTACTGGACTCCGTTGGCTCCATCGGGCTGCTGTTCGTTTCTTGGCTTCTGGCTCCGTTACTTGCACTCTGTGGTCTCATGGTTTACAGCGAATATGCAAGTATGTTCCCAAAGAGGTCTGGGGCGGAAGTCGTCTTCTTGGAGCAGGCATATCCCCGTCCACGGCTTTTGGTCCCAGTGATGTTTGCTGTAACATCAATTTTCTCGTGCGTGTGTGCATATCCGGTGTATGTAATATTGAGTCATTGAATACACGTTGGTCAGTATTAGCGCAGCAAATTCTATCGTATTCGCGCAATATGCGCTTGTAATTTGCGATGTTCCCATTACTCCCTCAAATCAAACTGCTGTTGCTCTAGCGGTTTCCACTGTTTGTATGGCTGGTGAGCTTTCTACGCTTCATGCACTCAAGTCTGCTCAAGTACGATTTGGAATTTGACCGGGCAGTTGTCGGTCTGTCGACGAAATGGTCTTTGAGAGCTGTGAACGTTCTTACTGGGCTGAAGGTCCTTTCTCTTGTATTGTAAGAACATCTTTCAATCCGTGAATACTGTCTAACCATATATTGTCTTATAGCTTAGTCTTCACTGGTGCCCTCGTACTTGGCGGTTTTACTCGCATCCGTGATCCATTTGCCAATTTTCGCTCCCCCTTCAGTGGTAGTACAACCAATCCAAACTCCTTGGCTACTGCCCTCGTCAAGACCAATTACGCATTCTTTGGCTGGCACAACGCATTCAATGTCCTGGGGGAAGTCCGTACGCCTGATCCTGTCCGCACAGTACGCAAAGCCGGCTTCCTGTCTTTGTTTTTAGTTGGATTTCTTTTTCTTTTTGTCAATGTCGCGTACGTGGCAGCAGTGCCAAAGGACGAGATCAGTAATTCGGGGCAGCTCATTGCGGCTCTATTTTTCCAGCGTGTATTCGGAAAGGGTTTCACGGCCCAAATTCTGCCGTTCATGGTAGCTTTGAGTTGCTTCGGGAATATCGTGTGTGGACTATCTATTCAGATCGCCCGAGTTACTCACCAAATGTATGTCTAGATTGCTGTGGTATGCGACGCAAAATTGCTCGTTATGTTCTTCAAGTCTGGCAACTTCTAATATTCTTGCCTGATCCTCAGACTACTGGTCAGGCACGCATGTTGCGTGAGGTTGCCCGTCAGGGGCTACTTCCGTATCCAAGAATTTTCGCCTCGACCAAGCCATTTGGCACACCACTGGCACCCGTGGGTCTGCAGTACTTTCTCACAAGCTTCGCAATAGTCTCCCTCCCCGCTCAAGATGCATTTAACTTCTTAGTGGACCTCACTTCTTATCCAAGTCAAGTAGGATTTTTACTCCATCGCGTATTATGTGATGGACAAGTTTCAGGTTTTCCATGCTGCAACCGCAATAGGGCTGTGGCTTCTTCGGAGGCGGCGGATGCTCGCTGGCCTTGCACCTTCGAAGTATCGCGCGAGCTTTTTGTTCATTTCCTCTTACTTGCTCAGCATGCTATTTCTCCTCATCATGCCCTGGTATGGTCTTTCTGAAACAACACCTTGTAGCAGCACTGATATATTCGATCAGGGTGCCACCAGAGGATGGTCATGGTGACGTGTCTTTTTGGTACGCAACGTAAGTCCAATGTCCTTGTATCTTTTATCCCACAACTGAGCATATCCATTCAGTTACTGTGTAACCGCCCTTGGTATCCTGGCGGTGAGTATACTGTTCGTGAACGAAAAGCAAATTGACCGATAGGTTTGGAATTTGTAGCTTTGTGGAATCTACTACTGGCTGTGGATCGTATTTTTGCCATGGCTAGGAGGATATACCATCGTGGAAGAAGTAGAACGCTTGGAAGACGGCGCTTTGACCGTACAGTTGACACGTAAACGCCACCCAGCAGTTGCAGAGACTGATAACGGAGAACAACAAGCTCTCCTTGCAAGTACTTAATTTGCTATTCGGGAATGGTATTAGTGTCCAATGTAGCATATTAACTCAATGTCGGTGTTCCATCAGCAGCCTCTTTGTTTTATACGAAGAAATTATTACCTGTCAGTGCCAGTGCATTTGCATGTTGTCGCCATCTGGTATAAAATGATCGTTGATGAGCGGTAGTACTACATGCCCCTCAGAGTTAATTCAAGTCGCCGTCATGTTGATGAATCCGCCATCGTCTACTTATTATGTATCAAGATTAGACAGGCTCGGACTAGGAATTGACCAGGGACTGAATCTTTTGGATTGAAAGACTACTGAAACATAACCCGAGGAAAGGAATAAAAACACGTATTGAGACGGAGAATCAATGGGTGAACGTATATAACGCGTGTAACGAGGAGTATGTAAAGAAAAGTACGAGTACATACGAGAGTCAAACCTTGATATTATGATGGCCATCGACTGCATCATTTCCCTTTCCGATACTTTGAGACTACCTCATACATTCACAATTTCGAGCGCATAAGCAGACGGCGCAAGAATTGCAAACACGTCCCATTTAACGGCGTACCTATCTGTGCTCTGTCACTATCTCAGCAAATGCTTAGTCTCCCCTCGACAGACCATAGACGAATGAAGACAGTCATTCCTTTTATACTATGGCAAACGCTCCTTATGAGTTGGATGCATAAACACAGTCCATTTCCACAGGCGGCAGCGGGTGATCGCTCGTCCCTGTCCCAAAAGCGTCAACACATTTCCTGTTGAGCATACCATTTTCCCTACCAGCATGACAATACGGGATTCCGTCCTCTTTGTGGCCCCACCACATCACAGGCGACCATTCGTCCACGAGGTTGGCGAGCGTCTGAAGGTGGCCGTACGCAGCCGGCTGAGGGCCGCGCGGTCGGTGCAATGCAACAAGGGTGAAGAAAGAGGCGAATATAAACAAGGCTATAGATAAGTTGAAGATCTAAAGGGGTGCGTGAGGACGTTGTAGAGGTTGCACTTGGACAGATAGCTTCGAACCTGGACTGTAAGCATTGTTATGGTAAGATCTGATAGCTCCAAATCCTTGGCAGTGCCAGTCACAATAAATGAAAGACTATACATCCAGTCTATATCATTGCTCAATGATGATGTTCAAGTCGATTAAAAACTTAGACGGAAACGATTCACGTAACGCAGCCTTCGCGACGAACACCACAAGACCAACCAGGTTAGGCGGACTCCTCGCCATTCTAAGGCCTTTCCTTCCGGTAGCACATCTCCAATATCTTTCATCTCGAAAGACATTTGCTACTAGCTCTGAACAATGCAGCCCGAGTGTCAAGAGACCCTGAACGACCATCAGGATTATGCAGAACTGAAACCACCCCAGAACAGTGAAATTCCCCGTTTGCGGGTAAAAGTATACGAATGAATTGACAATGCCTGCCTCGATCGGAAGAAATGTCCACGGCGTTTCGGACAATGTAACAGTGTTGGAAAATAGGCCAGAGTACTTTGGCCCAAAGTACGCGACGGCCCCGGGCCATCCAACGCATGTTACAACGAGTCCCCAAAGACAAATGATAACTTTCCGGATGCTAGGATGAGCAAGCCATGCGGACGCCTGTATCTTTGACGGCGTCGCTGGACCTCTATTCACGTCCAGGCCGGATACAGCACGCATGCATTGGAAAGGAACCGGTGTCAATTGTGTGTGGTGAACCAGAGCAGCAGTCAAATCGAAAACGGATGAACTCCACGTCAATATTTTGACTGTTCGCATCCCTGACAATGCGATTACCATTTGGAGAAGGAGTGCGACACCCAGCAAGGCAAGAGGGAACCCCGCAACGGAAAAAGAAACTGTTCCGTAGAAGTTGATGATCATTGAGGCTGCGCTGTAGGACATGACGAGGAGGACAGCCATGATAACATTCATAGGGGCACCATTTGGGTTACAGCATCCACGAGTTGCAGTCAGAAGGCGCAGATTAGTGGCGAAATGAAGGCGAGACTCTGATGCTAGCGCAGAGCGCTGTGAGATGCCGTGTACAAAGCCTGTGGACTCAGTACACAATGTGATGATTAAGCTTAGCATCAGGGCCAGCATCTCTTTATGAGAGTCAATTCCGATTGGAGCGATACCAGCACCTCCATGAGCAGCCATAATGACAGCGCCTGCAATGACACACATGCAGCCGAAAACTGCCGAGCATGCCACCCCAGCAAGAGCAAATCTGCGACTTGTCAAACTGCAGTCGTAGAAATAAGTTCCAGCCTGAATATCAACAGTCCAAGTCGTATTACTGGACTTCGTGCTAGATATTATTGGTTTAAAGTCATTGTGGCAATTCTGGAATGTGGGATATGCAAGAAGACTGGATGGATGCCATTTTTGTTCTGTTGGTTGGAAAGAAGCTGCCATGCCAGAGAGGGAGAGAAATCGAGTGGCACAATTTGAACGCGCATGGATTAAGTATGTGTATTATGTCTCCGAGGGCGGTGTGTGTGTGATATTTCATCTCGAGTACGAAATCATGATGGATTTGACTCAGATGCGACATAATTCATGATCGATTGATCCACAAGGCGTGTCACGATGGCCTGGGGGTTCGAAGGTGTTTATCTACAAGGGTACTGTGGGCAATGGAATGCATGCCTGTATATCATGCGACTCTAACTAGCGGTGAGGAACGTAACAGATCAGGATAAAGTGCACTATGTCGTCCGAGTCGAAGGTAAGTACTGAGTCTCCCATGTTCCTTCTATACTTGTCGAAAGCTCGGGATATTTCAAGTTGAAGGTGCTTATCGAGAAGAGTGGAGGCACATCAGATTACATGACTTCTATCAGCGCAGACTCGGAACAGGCCAGCCGCTAGGTTAAGTTTGGACACGACATCTATCAGCATACAGTACTACATTGGAACTTTAAGTACATGGCCTGTGCGATCATGAATACACCTCGTCCGAGTAAGTCATCCAGTCTTAGTTTTCAGATCCCTCCACAAAGTTGTAAATATAATGACACCAATACCGACCATACCAATCTCCAATCCTATAAAGTTCAACATTCCTACTGAAACACCCGAACCGCCCCAGACCGCCCCCGTGACGCGACCGGTATAATTACTGTATTGAATTACCATCGAAGTGCGTCCATTCCACTCCGGCGGGAGCTGCTTGCTGAGTAAACTCAGTGTCACTGTGGTCGCAAGGTTAAACCCGAGCGCTACAGTCCACCAACATGCGAACAGTGAGCCGTAATTGACTTTGCCCGTGCGAAGGATGGAAAGGAAGATGACAAGGCCTGCGAGACCAATAGTCGTCCCGAAAGCGAGGAGTTTGCGATCTTGCGTGCGACGAGCAGCTAAGAGGTTCGCAAGGAGGAAAGGGAAGCATGTGATTCCGCCGAGAGCTATGAAATTTCCTGCGGCAAAAGGAGACCAGCGAAGGTTTGCAGCAGCAGCACCAAACACAGGCAAGTTGGCTTCCCAAGAGCCCAAGATGAAGAAGCAGAGCATAGAGAACCAACACATACACGCAACAACACCCCATTGGGATCGCGAGATCAGTGAGAGTTGTGCTCTAAATGAGTTGTTGATGGGCGAGGGGGAACGCGTAGAAGGCGATGATGAAAACATGGGAGGCTCCGTCTCTTGACCTGTTGCTTCTACAACTACGACGGGAGCTGTAGACTCTGTTGCTGACTGCAACTCCAATATGGTTCGTGATTGAGGAATGTCCTCGAAATAGGCTGCCACCAAGGCCCAGAAGCCTGTCTGAACACCAGCCATGACCCATCCTGGGCTCGTATAGCCGTTAAAAAGCGAGTTTGAGAACCCGATATTGTACAACAAGCCACCGAGAAATGGGCCAAGGCTCATTCCCACTCCCTGGCCAATGACCAGCCAGCTAGCAAGTGTAGTCCGTCGCCTGGTTCCAACAATCCGTGGGTCTGTGCAGTATCGCTTGCAGTACATGAACATGGAGAACGCAACGCCGCTTAGGCAACGCCCAATCAGGATCATATACAAGAAGTTGGCACGATAAGCGAGAGCGTAGGCGATGTGGCCTAGGATGGCGAAGCAACAACTGACATGGAGGGGCATTTTGTACATCCCTGAGTCAGGCGCAAATGAAATGCCGTCCAACGAGAGGAAGGGGCAAGTACGCACCTTTATCGTACCTCGTCATAGGAATCAAGGCAAGTCCAGCAAATGCCGTCGGGATACCAATGACAATACCAGAGAAAGTAGCATTTCCTCCCAGGTATTCTGCATACTTGTTCGATGATGAAACGACAATGAAAAATGATACCTATGAGAATCATCATGAGCGACTGTCCCAACGTCGCAGGCAGCTAAATTCTTACCTGGAGTAGAAGATTCATTGAGATCATGATGACTAGGGACGCTATATTCGGAAGTTTGAAATCCTCTTCATCATGATGGTCGTTGCTCGCCTCGTGTCGAGACGAGAACGGGGGAATAATGTTCAGGAGCCTTTTGAGAATCATTGCACGAACACTGTAGTTTAGAACGCCTAGATAAAAGGCTCTCTGAATGTGACAATGGTGCAAAATATCGTCCGTAAATTCTGTGTAGTAATGTGTGATGGCGTGCTGCGGTCATGAACACTAGCCTGTCAGATATGACTCACTGGCACCAACTTTATTTTTCAGCTTTTTGTACGTACTCAAATCCGCTTGGATCGGATCCTTGACCACAGTGGGGCCAGTGGTAGTGACGTTGACGTTACTCGAGAATCTGTATAGGACGAGAACGAACCGCGATGAAGAATATTCAAGTTCCTCACGTCGACATCTCCAGGTAGCTCGGGCTATAGTAGTTGGAAGAACGGCCCCCCCACCGTGGAGACTCGGAAGAGGTACTATATATACCCGTAGTCTCCCATAGTAATAGTCCAAGTCAGACCTTGAGAGAAGGAAGACTTGAGGACTCTGTTTTATGTAAGATATCATACCCGCTGAACTCCGAGTGATTACCAGTGGCAGGAGCAGTCATGGCTTACCACACAAGTTAAATTTAACTACAGGGATCCAGGACATCTGCATCTCTGAGGGCAGGCGACGGTATGTCGCTGTGTATGTTTCACTGCAGATTTCAGCCTGCTTTCGAAAATCGGTCTGGATAGCAGTGTGGGTGACCGGCGGTCCGGGTTTGCTATTTGTTACCCTCTCAAATTGCTCTCAAATGCTATAGAAAAGTTTGGATTACCGGTGTACTGGTGGTCACTAGGGACCTTGATGCAAACATAGTACGCTGTACTACAGACCCAGAGCGTATTGACTCAAGTGCTTTCCGACTGACAATCACCTAAATTGGTACTCCTTATGGGAGAGCTATGAATACATAGTCCTCAAAGATTAGATATGGCTGATTCCTACCAGGTCATCCAGTCTTGGTTTTCAGATCCCTCCACAAGGCTGTAAACAAGATGGCTCCAATACCGACCATAGCAATCTCCAAACCTGCAAAGTTCAACATTCCAACTGAAACTCCCGAACCGCCCCAGATTGCCCCCGTAACGCGACCAATATAATTACTGCATTGGATTGCCATTGAAGTGTGTCCATTCCACTCCGGGGGAAGTTGCTTGCTGAGTAAACTCAGTGTCACTGTGGTCGCAAGGTTAAACCCGAGCGCTACAGTCCACCAACACACGAACAGTGAGCCGTAATTGACTTTGTCCGTGCAGAGAATGGACAGAAATATGACAAGGCCTGCAAGGCCAAGAGTCGACCCGACAGCGAGGAGTTTGCGATCCTGGGTACGACGCGCAACCAGGAGGTTCGCAAGGAGGAAAGGGAAACTTGTGATTCCCCCGAGAGCGATGAAATTTCCTGCGGTAAACGGAGACCAGCGAAGGCTTGCAGCAGCAGCACCGAATACAGGCAAGTTGGCTTCCCAAGAGCCCAGGATGAAGAAGCAGAGCATCGAGAACCAACACATACACGCAATGACGCCCCATTGGGATCGGGTGATCAGTGAGAACCGTGCTCTGTATGACTCGTCAATGGGCGAGGAAGAGTGTGTGACAGGAGGTGCTAATGAAAAATTAGGATCTGGGCCTGCTGCGTCTATAATCACGATTGGGACGTTTGAATCGGTTGCTGATTGCAACTCCAATATGGTTCGTGATTGAGGAATGTCCTTGAAAAAGGTTGTCACCAAGGCCCAGAAGCCTATATAAACACCAGCCATGATCCATCCGGGGCTCGTATAGCCGTTAAAAAGCGAGTTTGAAAACCCGATATTATACAGCAAGCCACCAAGAAATGGGCCAAGGCTCATTCCCACTCCTTGGCAAATGACCAACCAACTAGCGAGTGTGGTCCGTCGCCTGATTCCGACGATCCGTGGGTCCGTGCAGTATCGCTTGCAGTACATGAACATGGAGAATGCGACACCATTTAGGCAACGCCCGATCAGGATCAAATACAAGAAGTTGACACGATACGCAAGAGCGTAGGAGATGTTGCCTAGAATGGCAAAGCAGCAGCTGACATGGAGGGGCATTTTATACATCCCTGAATTCGGAGAATGGTAGAGGTTCAAATAAAATACGACGAGAGGAAGGAACATGAACTACCTTTATCGTACCTTGTCAAAGGGATTAAAGCAAGTCCAGCAAATACCGCCGGAATACCGATGACAATACCAGAGAAAGTTGCAGTTCCCCCCAAGTATTCTCCATACTCGTTCGATGATGAAACGACAATGAAATATGACAACTATGATAACTATCGTGAGCGATTGTTCCACCGTTCCAGACCGCCGAATTCTTACCTGGTGCAGAAGATTCGTTGCAAGTATGATGGTCAAGGATGCCGCGTCGGGAAGTTTAAAATCGTCGCTCATCTCATGCCGAGACGAGAACGAGTGGATATTGTCTAGTAGCCATTTGAGAGCCATTGCACAAATACGCCAGTCCAGAACACCTAGATAACATGCGCTATTTAAGCGCAAAAATATCGTGAGCCTTTATGGTGGATTAGGTGATGTGTGAGGTGACTAGTCAGCAGCAGTAAGTAAGCTCAGGCTTGAAGATGACCGCTCGGCAAAACCTGAAACCTGAGGGAGTCCGATGTCCCCGACGACTCAATAGGCTGATCGAAAACGGTGCAAAATATTGTATGGCGTGAGGATTGGGTGATGGGTGGGCGGTCCCTGTCAGCACCAGGAAGTAAGCTCAGGCTCGAGGATGCACGATCCGCGAACTAAACTGTGAAATCAAGTGAGTCCAGCGCACCGGCCCCTCACGAGACCGCTGCAGGATAACTGTTACAAACTGTATTTTTATACATATTCTGAACCCCGTTTCCCTGACGTCGACGTCGTCGATACACTTATTAAGTTTAAATACATAGCCTATCAAAGATTAGATGTGGCTGGTTCTGCGATTCCAGATTGCAAATACTGAACTCTATAAGCCGGAGTACAAAGCAACAGAAAATGTGCCTCCTACCAAGTCATCCTAGTCTCCCGTAGGCAGACCCTAAGAGAATGAAGATAGTCGTTCCTTCTAAAGTCATCCAGTCTTGGCTTTCAGATCCCGCCACAAGGCTGTAAACAGGATGGCTCCAATACTTACCATAACAATCTCCAATCCTACATAGTTCAACATCCCCACTGAAACCCCCGAACCACCCCAGATTGTCCCCGTACTGCGACCAATAAAATTACTGTATTGGATAATCAT
>KV448864.1:0-11699 GCA_001658105.1 Rhizopogon vinicolor AM-OR11-026
CAGCCACAGACTCAGCAAGTAGGTACCAGCAATCCGGGCCCAATAAAGAAGAAATTTAACTAGTGCTAGTAGGGTATAATGTAGGCTGCGAGAAACTGAGAGACAACGAAGGGTAGGGAGTGGTGGGTGGGGAAAACAAAAGGCAGAAGGCAGCAGGCGGGCTGGAGCCTGCTGAAGTGAGGCGCGAGCACGATGTGGTACGGAGACAAGAGACGTCACGTGCCGCACTACCGTTGACGCAAAGTCCTTATTCTAACCCTACACTCGTACCTCGTTACGTGATAGAATGCCACTGTGGTGGGTGTTGTGAATTGGGGTCCGGTGAAGGATCGAAGACTTCATCACGTCAGTAGCTACCGTTACATTTAGGGGCACCTGCAACATTGAGATGAAAATCGATGTGTCAAATCCCAAAGACATAATAACGATCCATCAAGTACAAGTACCTCTGTACCCTACGCGAGAGGAATATCAACAATACACTGCGTTGCATGACCTGCATGAATGGATGACACTGTGGACGAGTTCAAATTCCTGCGTCATGCTGCAATAACGAGTGGCGTAGATGGATGGATGGATGAATGGATGAATGAATGAACAGGACTGTACTAACAATGGGCACGGAGACTTTCAGACCAGTCTTTCCAAGGCTGCGGTACTCAACGGTAGGCATCATGTAACGGAGTGAAATGGGATTGCAACCTGTATATATTAAACCTTCTGTGCTGCGAATTCCGATGGGTTGATTCGCATGATCTCACGGATTGTAAGTTTAGCATTTGCTGCTGGCCGGTGGACAAAGGCCCACTGTCACGACCTTCAAACCCTGCCTGTCGCTTGCCAATTGATTTACCTATTTGTAGGAAGCTCCGCTGGAACGACAAGAGCGTTCCACGAAATGATCCCACATCATAAGATATTCAGCTCACATGGCGCTCTCACTTGACAGTGAGACGTTGTATCACCCTCCGCGGGTTTCTATGAAGGAGCGGCGTGTAATGAGTGCTGCGTCGTACTGCAGACTGCAGCGACATATGATGGTGCTAGTCAAGTCTACTTCGATTCATGTGCTTTCTGATCTCTTTAAGAGACAGGGTGGTCGGGATTGGTCGTACTCTTGTTTCATGCTACAGCGCAAATTCCCTGAGGCATTGTGCGGCTCAATCGAGAACCTCCATAACGTTTTTGGTAGCCCCAGTTATCGCGCAATTGCACAGAATCAGTCTCGACACCAGCTGCCTTGACGCACGATGATCGCCGTGACACCTCCGCTCTCATATTGACGGCAACTGCGGAAACTTATTTCATCACACAAGTGAGGAGGGAAAACGATTCTGTCAGGAAATGTCCAAGAAATCATGTAGGGGCACCTGCAATGTTGAGCTGAAAATCGATGCCAGGCAATATGCTGACAAGGATGTCAGGTGGAATGAGGCACATATAGTTATTGCGTACCGAGTTTGAATACCGCACATGCCAATTGGCATGCGTTTGTGAGAAGGTTGCAGGGAATATCATGATACTAACCGCCGAATGAGGAGCTGGCAGCAGTCAAAGGCCCAAGCCGGTGCCAGAGCAGGATGCTAGCGTCGTGGTAGTCGTCTGAAGAGATAGCGAGGAGAGCACAGTCAAATGAAAGGACTAGTAGACCTCTGATTTCATAGTTGTGTGTTTCAAGGGGAGCTCCGATAGCACGCATCGTTGAGGTCCCAAATTCATAGATTATCTTGGATTCCTGGGGTCCTCATCAACATCCATGAAGCCAACGTTGGTATTTCGTTATCCGGAATAAGTACTGGCGTCGCCGAATGTAGCACCGTGCCAATGACTGATTGTAACATGCAGGTCACTCTACGACTTTAGAATCTGTGCAAGTTGCTTCAAGTTGCAAGAATAGAACTGCGCGCGACGAATCAATCTCAAATGGACCAGCCAAGAGTTTTACCGGAGTCTAAGCTCCATATCCACAAGTACTACATAGTACCGTCTAATGAGTGATTTTTACCATAAGTACATCAAATACATACAAACAATCCTTCTCCAACTTGAAATCAAACCGAATGACTGAACTTTTTTATGCCACACACTGTATCACCCAATCCGCTGATCATTTCCTTGCCATTAGGAAAGTAGAAAATGGATACAGGCGCTATGTTCTCTACTCGTGTGCCATAGACCAAGTGGTGAAATCATGGTTTATGACGACTCCAAGGTCCTCGATCAATTTGTTTGCTGTTGCAGCGGATGTTAGCCTAGGAACGACTGTCTTCCTTCTATGTGGTTTGCCTACGGGAGACTATCTTTACCATGGCACATTGGCAAGCAGTGAACTGGGATGTGATTTGAAGGATTACGTGTACTGTGCGTCGTTCGTTCGAGTGCTGCAGCACTTTCCTATTGATTATCATGGGTCTTCAGCGCATCTATGCTGAAGGCTCAGATGGGATGGTGGTTTGGTTACCAAGAGGAGCAAAAAGTACGAGCGCCTGATTGATTGGCACTGGTGTGCACCCTATACGTCTTCTTATATCTCATGACACCCCCTTCCGCGACAGCTCTGCCTTGCACAGCCTGAAAGCCTTCCTGTGTTTTTCCGTTGAGCCATGGTGTTTATGTGCAGCATCTTTGCACGTGATAGATGTACTTGCCTGAGTGCTGCCACTCATCAAGACTGCAACTGCATATCCGTAATCCCTCATACAGTTTGGTATCCTCAACATCGTTGCTGCATCTACATGCATTAAAATCAATGTTTCTGCGGGTATCTAGTTGCATCGCACGTTTCGCAAGCCCACAAAATTGTCCTGTCGGCGCAAGATTGCTTGTGTCAGTGACTCTAAGACTGCGAACAAGACGCTACCACCAGACATTCATCGCCATCCTCATGCTACTCTCTACATACATACGAACACAGTGAAGACGGGATCGCAGGTGTCTGAAACTCCGTATTCTAGGACGAATTATATCGGTCAGTTAATTAACATTCACAAAATTGAGGCTAATTGTATTAACAAGCGCCGTAGCGCACTGCGAAGCCATCTTTAGGAGTTTCTGTTTCATGCATAATTGTACGTATACTTGAAACACAAGATGCAAGATGTCCCAGAAATACAATATGTTATGGTGAGTAGGCACTTATCATGATCAATTACCTTCTCTGGTATGTGTCGGTAGGCTAGTCAAAAATGATGAGCTTGTCCAGAGCTCGCGGTCATGAACATTCATGCTTCTCACACAGCAAGTTGAGTGTACGGGTATCGGATTCGTCCTCAAACACCGGTCGATTTATTCTCGAAACCGGCAATGTTATTGCCACCTCAAACTGGACTTTATGAAAATGTAATCGTCTTTCGAAGATGTCGCAGGTGCTTGATGTAATGCTAAACCGATGCTCATTGGTACAGTTTCCAGCCAACTTATCTTTTAGACACAGTAGGCATCTAAAGGTGATTGCGGATAACCTTGGGCTCGTAACTGCAAGGTACCGTCAGTCACGACGATCAACCAAACAGAAAAAATACGCACGGCTCCTCCAGGTACGCCATCTCCTCCGACGTGAGCTCAATCCCCTTGACAATACACTCCTGCAACCTCCGAACCGAGTTAATACCTACAATTGGGCTCGTCACCTTAGATCCCACCCAAGCCAACGCAATCTGGCTCATCTTGCAGTTCTTCTTCTTTGCAAGTTCCTCGACGCGATTGATGATGGTTGTATCTCCGCCGATCAGCTTGAATTCAAGAGGGGTTCCTTTGGCAGAGTTCGTGCGCGGCGTTTCTGTGCCTACGGGACGTGCGAGGACTCCAGAAGCCATAGGGTACCATGGTATAATTCCGATGCCGTTGTACTTGCAATACGCGTGCATCTCTCGCTCCTGCATAAAACGTCATTGACGCTAGAAATCGACTCGAGCTTCACGAATGGATTTGGAGACGCACCTCCTCGCGGTAGAGAAGTGAGTACTCATCATGCATACTCACGAACTTCGTCCAGCCATTCTTAGCAGCCGTCTCATTTAACATAGCAAACTGCCAGCAGCGCATGGAGCTAGCACCCATATAGCGCACTTTACCGCTCTGCACTAGGTCGTGGAGGGCCTTCATAGTCTCCTCGGGTGTCACTGAAGGGTCGAAGCGATGGATATGCAAAAGATCGATGTATGACGTCTGGAGACGTGCAAGTGATGCATCGACGGCATTGAAAATGGCTGCCCGAGACAGGCCAGACTGGTTAACATACTCGGGTAGCTGGTCTATTCCGGGGACAAAGCGCGCCCGGATGGAGGGATCATGTCCGACGACAAGTAGACACTTTGTGGCGATGACGATCTGGTGACGAGGAATGTTGTACTGTGGGATTTTTTTGCGTAAGGAGAGCAACAAAGATAGGATATCTTCAACACCTTCTTGATGAACTTGCCGATGTGGCGCTCTGATTCGCCGTTGGAGTAATTATTAGAGGTGTCGAAGGTGTTAATGCCAAGATCCCAAGCAGCCTTCATGATCTCAATAGATGGTTCCTCATCAAGGGTAGAGGGCTGATACAGGTTCAGGATATGGTGAATGGAGCACGATGTCAACACGTACATCCCATTTCGGGGATCCAAAGAGCGCGCCACCGAGCTATCAAGACATGGTGAACGCTGTGATCTCGAAATCAGCGCATCGTTTTGCTCACAATGGGCACAGAGACTTTCAGACCAGTCTTTCCAAGGCTACGGTACTCAACGGTAGGCATATTGTAACGGAGTGAAATGAGATTACAAGGTGCTCAAACCCCTGTACATGTTTTAAACCGTCTAGGCTGTTAAGTCCGATGGGTCGGTTCGCGTGATCCCACGAATTGTAATTTTAGCATATGCTGCTGGCCAGTGGACAAAGGACCTGTGATGAACACGACTGTGACAGGTGCCACGACGTTTTAACCCTGCTTGTCGAGAGCCAATTGATTTATCTGTTTGTAGAGAGCTGTGCTGGCACCACATGAGCGTTCCAGGTAAATGACTACACATTCAGCTCACTTGTCGCGCTGACTTCACGGTGAGACGTCATAGCACCCTTCTCAGGCTTCCATGAAGGATTGGCGTGTGATAAGCGCTGCGTGGTACTGGAAACTGCAGCGACATATGACTGTGCTAGTCAAGTCTTCCCCAGTTTATCCAGATGTACTTTCGGATCTCTTTAAGAGAAAAGGTAGTCGGGATTGGTCGTACTCTTGCTTCATGGTACAGCGTAATTTTCCTGAGGCATTGCGTGGCTCAATCGAAAACTTTTTTACTAGCTCCAGTCACCCCTCTCCATCACTCGCAGTCCCCACATATCCACCGATAACAGTTCCATTCATTTTGCATCTATCATGTGCAATCCATTACTCCCCGCCCCCAGGAAGTTGTCCCCCTTTACCCTCAACTTGAATTGCATGTCGCATATGGAGGGTCTACTATGCAGCAGTAGTCGCACGAGCAAAGTTGATAGTTAGTGATCGCGTTGTCTGGTCCACACCAAAATAAGAACGGGTGGTCATTGTTATACCCTGGGATATACCCGCACTCCGCATTGCCTTGGAGCAGCCGTAAGCATACAGCTGAGACCCGCACGTCCGGAACTCGCTAGACTGCAAAGTACTCACCAGCTTGGGCGCAGGGGCGGCCGATGAGTTGTGTGTCATCTGCACCAACTATTACTGCGACAGAAATTATCATAGCGGGGAGGGAGATGAATTTCATAGTTGCAATTCAGGAGGGGGCTAAGTGTTATTGCAATTGAGTCGAAAGTTGGTACTATCTTCATTTTATAGTAAACGGGTATCTCTTTCAGGTAATCGAAATTATAGTCACGGTGCTTCAAAGTTATGATACCTCTTGACGTGGATCCATGAGCTAGAAAAGCACCTAAGTTTGGGTCTATGCGTGACGCTATTCTATACGAACTTGATCATGAAATCCCGAAGACGAGTCGAAAGGCTCGTAGTCTGGTCGCTTTCCCTTATCGTCTCGTGGCTTAAGGCCTACATTCAACAAGACTTGTTCCACCTATGATAAGGATTGAGCCATCCTGTAATGCTTCTCCATCAATGGATCATAGATAAGTACGTGGAACGCTGCATCGCGTGGATCCCCCGTTTTCTCAATCTGTTTACTCCCATTGAAAAAGGCTTAAGAAGGAGAGACTCCCTACATAGAACTAGAAGTACAAGCGGTAGGGGTAGCGGCAGCTCCCTGATGAGAGCTTTCGCAGGCTTGAAACTGCAAAGGTTTTCGCACCATGGTACAACCTTTGTTTCAAACGTGTTTATCATTGGCTTGGCGTAATTGAAACATTGTTGCAAGTCGAAAATCGAAGGTTTCGAGGATTCTATCAGAGGTGCAGCCGTGAGCAGCACTCGGACCCGGTGAAAGTGAGTCTCATATTGGTCCTCAAATGTCAGTTAATTGCTTGTGTTGGAAAGTAGATATCAAACCAAAGTATATAGGAATGTGTTACGCATGATCTTTCGTGATGTCGTCGGTGCTTGATTCAATGCCAAATGTATGCTCGTTGTGAATGGTACAGATTCCAGCAGACTTCGCTTCTTGGACGCAGCAGGCATCTAAGAGTGGCTACGAACGACCTTGGGCTCGTAACTGTAGGGCGCCGCCAGGTGAATCTCACAACGATCAACTAGGCAAACAAGATACGCACGGCTCCTCCAGGTACACCATCTCCTCCGGTGTGAGCTCAATCCCCTTGACAATACACTCCTGCAACCTCTGAACCGAGTTAATACCTACGACTGGGCTCGCTACCTTAGATCCAACCCAAGCCAACGCAATCTGGCTCATCTTGCAGTTCTTCTTCTTTGCAAGTTCCTCGACGCGGTTGATGATAGTCGTATCTCTACCGCCCAGCGCTTTCTCAAAAGGGGTTTTTTCGGTGGAGTCCATGAGCGTGATCTCCGCACCTATGGGACGTGCGAGGACCCCACAAGCCAAAGTGAAATAGGGTATAACTCCGATACCGTTGTAGTTGCAGTAAGCGAGCATCTCGCGCTCCTACATAAAGCATCGTTCAGTTCAACTGGAGGCCTTGAACGTGAATGTTTAGAGACGCACCTCCTCGCGGTAGAGTAATGAGTATTCGTCCTGCATACTTACGAACTTCGTCCAGCCATTCTTAGCGGCCACCTCGTTCAACATGGCAAACTGCCAGCAGCGCATGGAGCTGGCACCGATATAGCGCACTTTACCGCTCTGCACTAGGTCGTGGAGGGCTTTCATAGTCTCCTCGGGTGTTACTGAAGGGTCGAAGCGATGGATCTGCAAAAGATCTATGTAATGCGTCTCGAGACGTGCGAGGGATGCATCGACGGCATTGAAGATCGCGGCGCGTGACAAACCAGACTGATTAACGTACTCGGGTAGCTGGTCGAGACCGGGTTCGAAGAACGACCAGATGGAGGGATCATGGGCGACAACACCATGGCACTTTGAGGCAATGATGATCTGGTGGCGAGGAATGTTGTACTGTGAAATTTTGTTCGTCAAGAGAGCATCAAACATAGTATGATATCTGCAGCACCTTCTTGATGAACTTGGCGATGAGGCGCTCTGATTCGCCGTTGGAGTAATTATTAGAGGTGTCGATGGTGTTAATGCCAAGGTCCAAGGCAGCCTTCATTATCTCCATAGACGGTTCCTCATCAAGGATCCAAGGCTGATGTAGGTTCAGAATATGGTAAATGGAGCGCGAGACCAGCACGTACAGCCCATTTCGGGGATCCAAACCTCGCGGCACCGAGCTACCAAGAAATTGTGAGTACTGTGCTCTCGCAATAAGCGCGTCGTTGTACTCACAATGGGCACGGAGACTTTGAGACCAGTCTTGCCCAGGGTGCGGTACTCAACGGTAGGCATAGTTCAATGGAGTGACACGGAGTCGCAAGGCGCTCAACCTTCTCTAAGTACATATTGAAACATTCTAGGATGCGAAGTCCGATGGGTCGGTTCGCATCATCCCACGGATTGTAAGCATCCGCTGCTGGCTAGTGGTCACAGGTCCATTGTCATGAAAACAGCAGCAGCAGGTGCGATGTTTTAACCCCGTCTGTCGCTCGTCAATTGATATGCCACTGCGATGGTACTGGTCAAGTCTACCTCGGTTGATCCAGATGCGCTTTCGGATCTCTTTAAGGGATGGGGTAGTCCCAATTGGTCGTACGCCTGCTTCCTGTCACAGCGTAAATTTTCTGGATCTCAGTCGAAGACCTCTGTGACGTTGTCGGTAGTTCCAGTCATCGCGCAATTGCACAAAAGCAGCCTCCACACAAGGCGCCTTGACGCGCAATAATTGTCGTAAAACCTCCGCTCTCATATCGACAACATCCGCGGAAATTCCACGTTTATTGCATAACACAAGTGACGAATATAAACGATTCATGTCAGGGAATGTCCGAGAAACCACTCTACATTCACGTTCGTCCTGGTGTGGGCGAAGGCTGAAGAAAGGTGGAAATGGTTATTCGAGGAGTCAATACTGACTTCCTCGCGGGATCCATTCCTGAATATCCACGAGTCGCAGTTTGCGCCGACTGGAAGCAATTAAGAGGCAGGATAGATGTAGCGGGAAACTGCGGGTGATGATCGAATCCAGTGTGGAGAAGACAAGATTATGAGAGATACGTCTAAGGGATCACAAGGCTCGCCATTCCGAACGGGAACGGCTCCCTGAGGAAAGGATTTGAAAGGATTTTGCGGAGGTGACGAAGGAAATGAGATGGCTGTTGGTGCACTGTGGGGGGGGGAGGTCTTAGCCGCCGATGAGTGTGCGCGACAGCAAGACTAGTTATTGCGTCAGACTGCAATAATACCGATGGATTAGTGGCGTATATGAATGAATGAACATGACCTGTAAAGGGATCACTGATGTGTGAATGTCTAGGTGGATCGACCAGAATAAGTAGGTGCTTCTTGTGCAGGCAAGAATCTATAATATATAGATCTCGCGTGGACCGGAGTCAAAGCTCAGGGCTCAGAGAATAATACCATCGTCACGGTATACGTCGCGGCTTGAACATATAGCAAGGAGAGTATAATCAAATGAAAGTGCTAGATCTCTGACTTCAAAAGCTTCAGTAGCACCGTAAGGTTCAGTGAAGACCAACTGAAGTTCTAGACTGGTCACGTGCCTACTGGTTCTATTTTTCATCGTCCAGAACATGGCGTCCAGTGTTCCGACGCCCTGCACACGTTGCCACGAGCGCCAACGACTCATTCCAATATTAAATTTATCTGCCTCGATATCCCACACTCAAGCCTCCTCGATTCTCGCGAGTATCGAACTGCGCATGCTGTATATGATTATCAGTTACCTTGTGCTTTGGCGAGCCAAGGTACTGAACTTTTCAAGAAATTTCTAGCCATGAACAGCCGCCCTCACACAGTCTCAGATTGATCCTCAAACGCCAGTTAATTCATGTTGGAAATTAGCAAGAATCTTGCATCAAGCCAGAGTATATAGGAATGTGATATGCATGGTTTGTCGGGTGCTTGATTCAATGCCAACTCAACGCTTGCCACTAATGGTACAGATTTATAAAAGCGACTTTCTTTTTGGACACAGCAGGAGTCTAAAGGTGGCCGCGGATGACCTTGGGCTCGTAACTGTAGTGCGCTGTCAGGCGAGTCTCGCGACGATCGAGAAAGCAAACAGGATACGCACGGTTCCTCGAGGTACTTCATCTCCTCCGGCGTGAGCTCAATGCCCTTAACAATACTCTCCTGCAACCTCTGAACTGAGTTAACTCCCACGATTGGGCTCGACACCTTAGCCGCAACCCAAGCCAACGCAATCTGGCTCATTTTACAGTTCTTCTTCTTTGCGAGTTCTTCGACGCGCTTGATGATAGTCTCGTCTCCACCGGTCAACTTTTTCTCGAAGGGGGTTCCTTTGGCGGTATTCGCGCGCGTGGTCTCTGTGCCTATAGGACGTGCGAGGACTCCAGAAGCCATTGGGGACCAGGGTATAATTCCGATACCGTTGTGGTTGCAGTAGGCGTGCATCTCGCGCTCCTACAGATTCGACGTTCAGTTCAACTGGAGATCGTGGATGTGTATGTTGAATTTTTGGAACGCACCTCCTCGCGGTAGAGCAGCGAGTACTCATCCTGCATACACACGAACTTCGTCCAGCCATTCTTAGCGGCCACCTCATTCAACATGGAAAACTGCCAGCAGCGCATGGAGCTGGCACCGATATAGCGCACTTTACCCCTCTCAACCAGGTCGTGCAGTGCTTTCATTGTCTCCTCGGGGGTGACTGAAGGGTCGAAACGATGGATCTGCAAAAGATCGATATATGGCGTCTCGAGACGTGCAAGGCATGCATCGACGGCGTTGAAGATCGCAGCGCGTGACAAGCCAGACTGGTTAACATACTCTGGAAGCTGGTCGAGACCTGGTGTGGAGAACCGGACGGAGGGATCATTTCCGACGACACCAAAACACTTTGTAGCGATAATGATCTGGTGGCGAGGGATGTTGTACTGCGGAATTTGTGCGTCAAGAGAGCATCACACATAATATTAGGATATCTTCAATACCTTCTTGATAAACTTAGCAATAAGACGCTCTGATTCGCCATTTGAGTACAAATTGGCGGTGTCGATAGTGTTAATGCCAAGGTCCCAAGCAGATTTCATGATCTCAATAGAGGGCTCTTCATCGAGAACCCATGGCTGACAGAGTATCAGGATGTGGTGAATGGAACGAGAGACCAGTACGTACAGCCCATTTTGACGTTCCAAAGCTCATCGCGCCGAGCTATGAAGAAATTGTGAGTGTTGTGCTCTTGCAACAAGTGCATCGTTCTGCATCGTTCTACTCACAATGGGCACGGAGACTTTGAGACCAGTCTTTCCAAGGGTGCGGTACTCAACGGTAGGCATGGTGTTGAAAATGGAGTGAAACAGGGTTCAAAGCAGGAGCTCAAACCTCTGTGCATATTTAAACCTTCTAGGATGAGTCAGATCACCGATGGGCCAGCATGACACCCGTGCTAATAATAGTAATCCCAGCATACGCTACCGGTGTTCAACTTGAAACAGGCCTTTGCGCTGGATCATCGATATCGGGGACGTACGTCACTGCCTCAATCAATTTGTTTCGATACTGCTACTGCAGGTAGACGCCCACAGACGGCACCCGAGGCCAGGTGAGGTCTTCTCGTGTGCTGTGTCGTGCGTTCAAGCGCCGCAGCACTTCCCCTGTTGATGCAACGACGTTGATCACCAGCTCACCGGTGCTGGAAGTTCAGATCCAGATGCGGCTTTCATTCTACCTCTTTTATATCTCCTAATTCCCCATCTGTGACAGCTCTTCCACGGTAGTGCACAGCGCGCCTCCAACATGTAGTTCCTTCGTTACCAAACCTCTTAGATAGTCTCGATCTAGATTCCAGACGTTCCGGTACTTGTTCGACTCCGCTTGCCAGAATGTTTAATTCAGCCATGCCTGCAACCCGACTATAGCAACGAGCACCATTATGATATAGTATTTCCTCTTGCACTTGGGAGATTTACTTTCCTGCGTGCTCCCGCTTATCAAGACTGCGACTAACGGCGGACTGATGGGGGCCTTAAGCCGTCGTTAGGACATCTGAGCATCTGGAGTTATGATAGGGACAGGGGTCCCTTAGACTAGAATGTAATGTCCTACATAGAGTAC
>KV448867.1:0-11621 GCA_001658105.1 Rhizopogon vinicolor AM-OR11-026
AACTTTGTATCACTCACAAATAAACAAAGCCCAGCCAATGTTCCTTCCATACGTTTCCACCCTTCCATTCCATCCATCCCAACGATACGGTGCCATATCTATATCTGCAGTGTGAGACATCTTGACAATCAATGCGCTTTTAACATATCGCGTTTTCAGCGCGCGCGATGCGCGTGGTTGTTCAAGTCGAAATTCCCGTGCTACCATCCAATAGGTAGCGACTCGCACCAAGCTCCATTAGGATGGGGTGGCACATGGGGTGGCGAAGCGCATTGTGGGTGGTGATGAGAACGAAGCTGGTGACACAACATGAACAACACTTTCATAACGAGGCAAGATCTGAACGTTAACTTTGTTCATACCGTTAGACTAATAGCCCGTTCAAAGCACTCACACCGTGTCCTGCCGTCATGGTATCAAGACGTAGCCGCCCATATCTGTCTCCGACACAGCTCCGACAAGAATTGCGTCGCATGTCTATTCTGGTGTACATCCTATCAACAAGCCATGTGACTCTGCCTTTGATGCTCACGCGTGTAAATGGCTCAAGTCCCATGCCCAATGACTCGTGATCTTCGTATATTCCGCTGAAGAGACCAAGGCCACTCAATGAGTGGGAATATCGACGTTTTACTAGTACGTTCCCTGGGGCGGCAGAGCTGAGTAACCTCGTTCGTGAGTTATTATTGTTTTTATCCCCAGGTTATCTATGTCGGCCCTCATGGCGGCTCTGACATACATGCGTTCTCTCTGGCAAAGTTGCTAGCAGCGTCCCTGAAGGCCTCAGTCCGCGCCCCACCCATACTATATAAGCCTCCGCTCCTGGGCTCCTCCAAGATGCTTTAGCGCCACGGCTCCGTTTGTCCATCATGCAATCGTTCTCCGCTCTGCTTTCTGCGGTTATTCTCGCCACCTCGGCGTCAGCCTTCATCAGCATGCCTCTAACGAAGCTTGCACCTCCTGCGGGGTCTTATCTTGCGGGACTGCCCGACGCTGATCGTGCTCGTGCCGCCTTTCTTAAGAGTTTTGCTGCTAGTGGTCCCACGACTGTTCCTGCATCTAATCTAGCATATGTCCAGTACACAACCAGTGTTGGCGTCGGTAGCCCTCCCACGTACTATAACTTGGTCGTTGACACTGGCAGCTCCAACACTTTTGTTGGGTAATTGTTCATTGGCTATTTTTGCTCGGGTTCTGTCTGATGTCATTTCAAGAACTGGAACAAAGTATGTTCAGACTTCAACCAGTATCTTCACTGGTGAGGACGTCAATGTCACCTACGGCAGCGGTTACTTTTCTGGCTTAGAGTGTAGGTCGTTTGGATGCTTTGAAATAGTAACTATCTGAAAACTAAACTCATCAGATTTCGACCAGGTGACGCTTGCCCCCGGCTTTGTCATCACGAACCAGTCCATAGGTGATGCTCTGTCGTACGCTGACTTCGAAGGTGTCGATGGCATCGTCGGCGTCGGCCCCGTCATTCTGACTGAGGGCACACTCTCCCCCGATACCGACGAGCTAATTCCCACTGTGATGAACAATGCTCTCTCGCAGGGTTTGATCCAAGAGGAAATCTTGGGTGTATCTTTTGCACCGGCAACGAGTTACAATGACACCAGTAAGTGAAGTCCCATGGTGCAAGTGAAGGTGATCTGACTTGCGCGCAGATGGCGCCCTCACTTACGGCGGCATCGACTCATCTTTGGTGAGCTTCAGAAGTATATTACCCCAACTTCCGTTCTGAATTGTGTCCAGTACATTGGCGAAATCACTTACACGCCGGTTACTGCAACTTACCCTGCTGGCTACTACTGGGGTATCAACGTCACCGATGCAACATATGGCTCTGCTGGCGCCGAGACGACTGTTATCCCAACTTCAACTGCTGGCATCGTTGATACCGGCACCACACGTAGGGCTTTGCTACCACGTGCATGCACAACTTTCTAACACATTCTTAGTGGTCCTTCTCGCTGATAACTTCTTTGACTCCTACATGAAAGCCATTCCAGGCGCCAAGCTCGATGAAAGCACTGGTCTCATGACCGTCCCTGCGTCCTCCGTCTCGGAGATCCAACCGTTGAACTTTACGGTCGGCGGAACCGTCTTCAGCATGGACGCTGCGGCACAGCTCATCCCGACAGACCAGAACACCGCATGGGGCTTATCGGCGAACAAGCAGTACGGCGTCGTCTCTTACTTAGGGACTAACAGCGGCGAGGGACTAGACTTCATCATCGGGCAGAAGTTCATGGAGAACTTCTACGCTGTGAGTTGTCGAATCGCGGTCCGACTACGCGCATGGTATACTGATTGATTCGCAGGTCTTCGACACGGACAGCAATCGTGTTGGATTCGCTTACACGTGAGTTTCTCTTGTTGTGTTTCGTTGTTCCTTCCGGCTGAGACATTTTTGTGAAAGCGAACATACATACTCCACCTACTCTCCCTGAAATTCCATACTCGCTGTAGATCTTGTATTGTAGTGTCGGTAGGCATAGCAAAATCTTCCTTAACCGCTAGCAGTGAGAGCTAACTGAACACGCTCCGGAGACATCATCATTCAAGCAACTCCATAAAAGTATGACTTTGCGGATAATCATTTGAAAATCCTGTGTGTTCGAGCATTGAGATCTCTCACTACTCGAACATATTGATATAATTGCTGAGGCATTTAAGAAATCTTCTCTATTACTGCTGCTTGTCTCGATAATAAGCATCAGCTTCAACATCCTCGACATCATCCTAGTCATACTCAGGCTCGCTCTGGTGATACTCGGGCTCGCCCTGGTTCTCTGGCTCCTTTTGGGCATGCTCTGACTCGTCCTAGTCATACTCAGACCCACCCTGGTCAAACTCATTAGCCCATCACCTTCCGAGCCATCATACTCAGCACGGTCATGAAAAGGACAGATTAAAGGCATCAAATACACACCACTGTAGTTATCTTACAACTCTCAGCCAACGCCGTGATGCATATATCCGATTTCTAATCTCAGAGAAGAGGAGAAATAAGGGAACAGACAGAGGACGGAGAAAGGAGGTTGTGCTTGTGACCGGAGTTCATCCGGAGATAGGTTTTCGGTGAGTATGGGTATTCAAGTTGGAGATGGCATATAATGATGGACGAGAGACGGAATATGACAATCGTGCTTATTTCGCGTTATTGGGCGTGAAAAGTTGACAATAAGGTGCAATAAGGAATCAGTTAATTTATTGATGGGGACACTGAACGCCACCCGGGCCAAACTCAGCGCCCTCATCATCCTTATCCTCAACGCCCTCATCAGCCTCTCCATACTCAACGCCCTCATCAGCCTCTCCATACTCAACGCCCTCATCACCATCGCCATCGTCGACGCCCTCGACATCATAATACCAGACGCTTTCCGAATTGTTGTCTGCAATGCCCTCATCATCCTCATCCTCAACTTCAACATCCTGGCCATACTCAACGCCCCCGCCATATTCTATGTCCTCATCATTCTGAATACCCTCACCATCCTCAATATCATTATCGTGATCGCCATCATCATGATCATCCTCCGAGTCAATACCCTCACCGCACTCAGCGACTCGGACCTCGTCGTCGTCGTCGTCGTCGTTCTGGTGGTAGTGGTGATGCTGGTGGTGATCATTGTGATCATCGCCATCATAATCGAACATTTGACAAGGACCACTATAGTGGGTAGTCACGGCCCCCTGTATTTCATTCTGCAAGGCGCTGCGAGCGATGCATTCGCCACAAGCATAGCAAAAGTGAGTGTTGCAGCCTGGCGCGGTGCACTACCAAACAAGCATAATAAGTTAGTATGATATACTAGTACTATTTATCTTAAACTCGAAGTAAGAATATCACGCACGGTCATATGGCGGCATCCCCCGTTCCTCTCTACTGGTGTTCTGCAGTCTGCCAGTGACGATAAATTAGTAACAATGAAGAACGACTCCGACGGGAAAAACACATACTTGGACAATATTTCCACCCCTGCTGCGTCATCAAATTGTCGAGCTCCGCAGTCCCGTCACAAGAATGGGGAGCCGAATGGATAGGAATAGGTTGCTGGCATGCTTTGCACCAACGATAGTTACAGTTGGGGAGAGGACAGATCAGTGTTTGAGACGCCTCATGCTCCTGTTTATCGACTGATACTGAACGCCCACATCTAAAGTGTCATAACACGGTCGGTATGCTAGAGCCTATAGAGAGCAATGTACTCACTGGCGGCAGTAAATAAGAACTGAATACTGACCGAGTTCCATCTCTTCCCAGATCGCATATTGCTGCTCGTCGACACCGATTAGTTGAACAACAAGTCCAGAGATGACTAGGGTAAAGAGGGTAAATCGCTGGTAAGTATTACGAGTACCGTGACAGGGAATGTACACACCTCCAGGTCGTTCATTCTGCTCGGTCATACAAACAGGGCAGAGGACTGGGAAACGATGTTCCTCAATTTTCGCACAAACATGTCCTCGGACGCAATCTCTACATATTGGATGATTACAGTCGAGCTCCACGGTGTTATCCACGGGCTGTTCGTCCATGCATATTGCGCATGAGAAGCTGAGTGTCGCTGAGGCAACTACAGCTTCATCAAGTAGTATATTCTCAAAGGATTGCTGCAACTCAAGCTGCACGCCGGGTGAGGCTGTACTGTGGTTTTCACGCGATCGTGGGTCGAACGCTCGCTGGCGGAAGAGGGGAGCCAGCCGTGATGGCCCGACTATCGTCTCCTGTACACTCAAAGCACCCTCCAAGCGCTCGACATCACCTCCAAGTATCTCGTTTGCTGAAGTCAGCCTGGCGATTTCCTGCTTCAAACCAACTACTTCGGCTTGCAAACCGAGAATAGCCAGGCAAGATTCAATAGCAGACCGCAGCACATCTCGCACATCTCCAAGTGATCCATTCGACACGAAGGTACGACTTGAGACGTTGTTAAGAAGTTGAGTCTCCGACTGCGAGTCACTTTCGGAAAAGAAATGCTCGTCAACTGTCACAGTAGGGAAGATGCTGACCAGATGAGCGACAACTTGATCTATCGATCTATTGAGGATAACACCAGCACCAGAAGGATAGTTCGGCCGTGGATGAGAATCGAAAATAATGAAGACGTCTAACCACGACTCAGTGATCCTTGCGCATGCGATGGTCTCGGGAGGGCGGGTGATAATGACAGCTGCGGATGATCCCAACGCCTGCATCTCTCTAAGAGTAATGCCAGAAGATGGAGGCGATATGAGTGACGAACGAAGGATTAAACTCACTGCAGCGTACGCCTGAAATATCCTGCTTCTGGGACACCATCACGAGTTGATATATGATTCAGAGCCTTGTCGAACGGAGGAACATGCTGGATATCTTCCACGTCCAACTGCAGGTCACTTGACCATCCAGAGCTGATGTAGATGATGTCCTGTGGTGGAAGGTTTCGTGAGCAGGAGGATGTGGTGACAATGTGGGCGCTAAGCATGGTAACTCAAACTGACTGCAATTATCGCTTCGCTAGTGATAGCTCGAAGCACGTCTATGAGCCTCTCCTGACCGTGGTCATGGAGAAGTTCAAAAAACACTCTCGCAAAATTCATGGCTGCAAGGCCGCACGTGGAATTATCGTGACCATCGGGTTGACTTGTAGCAGGGTAAGACACGATGCGCTCCCTTCCTTGAAGAATATCAACAATGACATCATCGTGTCCGATGTGATGAAATGTTGAGGCCATACTAGTGGTGGTTGCAAGAAGGAAGATTGTCTCACAACTCGCGGGTAAGACAGTGAAGGCGCATTGCTGTAGCGAGCGCTTAGCGAAGTTCTTGTAGCCTATGGGACGTCGATTATCGCGATATGGCTCACAAAGTATGGTACATGTGTTGAGTCGGAAATGTTCGGTGTTTCTATTATTAGACTCGGACGATACAATTTGCAAATCATTATCTTCCCCGCTTTCCCCAGCTCACTCACCCCACATCGAGCTGCATCTATCACAGTTGTGCAACTTCGTTGAGGTGAGTTCGAGTTGTACTCTGGTACGTATAGTTCCGCTAACGCCAAGTTGACGATGTATTGGAATCGTCGATATTTGCTCTACCTGTACTACTAGTACCACGATGAAACACTACAGGAATCACTAAAATCTCCTATGGTCAGGAATGTATGTCGAATGACAGAATTGGGCAAGTTAGTTTCACTACTCTGTTACTCGATGTGCTTTCAAAGTTTCATCAATCGCGCGACCTTCGTCTTCGACCAGTTTACTAAAGTTCAGGCGTCGCATAGTGGTTTCAGACGAGTTATTGTACGGGCCGCATGGAAACACTGAGGCATGATGTGACTATCGTCCAGCAGGCATGGAGTGAAGGTCCTGGTCACTTGGTATATTCCTTACCATCTTGACATTTCTGTGTAGCGAGCGAACTGGAGAAACAACAGTACACGAGTAGTCGATAATCGCTAGCTTATTTTTGCAACATGTGGGGGTCAGAAGTTATTCCCCCATGGGAAGA
Organism: Rhizopogon vinicolor AM-OR11-026; assembly: GCA_001658105.1. NCBI lineage: Eukaryota > Fungi > Basidiomycota > Agaricomycetes > Boletales > Rhizopogonaceae > Rhizopogon > Rhizopogon vinicolor. Next base: position 6,509 of record KV448867.1, read on the forward strand.
CCTTAGACGAAGGAATACGGATACAGTGAAGTCCTGAAATCTGTCATCGAAATCCAACTGTGAGTCGTTTTCTGCTTACTTGCAGCATAAACCCTAGCGAGTTGTCTCCGGATAGGTGCGAGCTAGGGATAAAAAAATACATGCTTGTGGTTTGCTTTCGGTGAGAATCGTATGTCCAAGCCCGTGGGGCTCTTCATGTCCAAATTGAACTTTAATGAGAACAGAAAAAGTAAGTACACATATCCAAGATTCCAAGTTCATGTTGCATTGCTTTGGAGATACTCCTCTATTCAAGGCCCCATACTCATTGCTCAAATCGACAGCCAATTTTTTCTAGCACCATATGCCATTGGTCGACTCGGCAACGAAATAAATGTTGCGCCATCAACTGCAGTACTAATGCACGACTTACTGTCGCGACATGCTGCTCAGAGGTTGGGCAGCCAGCTAATTATTTGGAGGCGGGAATGGAACATACGTGTGACACACCCCTCCCTATCAATATTTCGACAAAAAAACAGTGAGTTCCTAGATGCAAAGGACATTCCTCATACTCGCATAACATTCATACTTTCCCGGGACGTTCAAGCAACAATCATCGAGGAGTTTGCAAGGTTCGCCCATTTCAGAACAGGCACTGACAGACATAGCTGCTGTCAAAGTAACGACAATGGTGAGGAAGGGTGATGAGTCTGGGGGAGCGGTAGGCGCTTTTATATCTTGCCAATACTACTGTTGTAGTTAAAAGTGTTTACAGGGATTGTATGATGTGTGACGCATTGTAAACATGATGGTCTGACTACAGTTCAAGTGACATCACCGCCAAGAGTAACAAATTCACTAGTTCACATGCCAGCGGCACATGATACTTTTACAGTGACGATTGCGCTGTGAGGCAAACAGCAGAGTGACTACTAGTGTCGGTTAATCAAGATTCCGTAACAGTGAGTCATACATTCACGTTTCTGCTTTTACATGTCATCACAGAAATATTTCTTAGCTCTGTTGGTGGATGGGAAGAATGGTTGTGCCTAGCGAATAACGGACTTCCTGAGCAATAACTTTATAGGCAGAAATCCTTTTTGATCACGTCGTGATCATCTATTAGGCATTTGTCAAGTCGACGTGCTTTCTCAATCATGCGATTTTGGTCTTATAGCAGTTTGAGTCCTTGGAGTGTTGGGTATGTTGTCGCACCAACCAGATGACAACACTGAAGCCTGAGGTGCTGCCTATCTCTTGACATACTTGGTGTCAATTTTTGGCAAGTTAGTATACCTGTTGTTATCTTAATGTCGTGTTCGTTTACAACGGTACGTTTTTCAGTCAGTAATACACATACAGGCTGGGAGTGCGAAAGATAGCAACTCTTATAAAAACACAAGTCCCTGTGACCGAAACCTGTCCTGTAATCTGGCACGTGCAACAGAGGACTTCGGATAGAGCAAGAATAACATTTAATGCCTCTAACCGCGAAAAGACTCGAGCCCGAACATGTTCAGGCTAGTCATGCAATGGTCGCCTTCTCCTTTACGGACTGTCCTCGTCATTACTCGCAGTGAAGTGGCCCAGGATCCACTTCCCAAAGATGGCAGCAACTACGACGAGCGGGGACACGAAGAGGCACGCATCTATCACACCTTGTAAGTGAACAAAGGCGCTACGAAGACCAAAAGGAATGTGCCGCTCGCGAACGTGCCATTCTCAATGGCGCAGAAGACTTCATAGAGCCCAGGTACAAATTTTGTGTGGAAGCGGTATAATCGAGTATACTGAGGCATGAGGTGACTACTATCTCCCGACAGACTTGGAGTGAAGGTCCTGATCAATTAGTAGGTTCGTTGCCGTCTTCAATGTGATGCACATTTCTGTGTAGCGAACGAACTGGAGCAACCACAATACGCAAGTACTCGACAAACGCTGCTTATTTGTGCGACCTGTAGGAGTCAAAATTTAGTCTCCCGTGGGCAGACCTTAGATGAAGGAAGACGGATAAAGCGAAGTCCACATGGAAATCGGTCACCGAAATCCAACTGTGAGTCGTTTTCTGCTCACTTGCAGCGTGGACCCCGGCGAGTTGTCTCTGGATAGGTGCGAGCTATGGATAAAAAATACACGCTTGCGGTGACTCCGGTGAGAAGAATCGTATGTCCAAGCCCATGAGGCTCTTCACGTTCAAGTTGAACTTTCAATGAGAACAGAAAAAGTAAGTACGCATATCCAAGTTAATGTTACATTGCTTCAGAGATACCGCTCTATTCAAGGCCCTTGGTCGACTCAGCAACGAACTAAATGTTGCGCCGTCAACTGTAGTAATACATAATGCAGAAAGAGAAACATGACTTACTGTCGCGACATGCTGCTCAGGAGTCGGGCTGCCAGCTCATTATTTGGAGGCAAGAGAGCACATACTCCGTCCTATCAATATTTCGACAAACATAGTGAGTTCATAGATGCAAAGGAAATTCCTCATACTCACGGAAGGGTCACATTCAAGACCGTTATCAACGCAGCAATCTGATTGGACTTTGCAAGGATAGCCTACGTAATAACAGGCACTGACAGACATAGCTGCTGTCAAAGTAACAGCAATGGCGAAGATGGAGAAATGCATATTTGTGTGATAATGAATATGCAACGGGGAGTCCGGAGTACTGATAAGTCTGGGGTAATGGTATACGGGTTTATGTCTTGCCACTACTCTTGTATTTGAGAAGGGTGTTCACAGTGAGAATATGATGTCCGACCCAGTTCTTGTCCTTCCAAGTGCAGACTCGGATGGCGTGCCTCCGTGAGCACGCGACTAGTCGCGTCTAACCAGAGTACTGTTGCACAGTGAGGAAACTTCAGCCACCTGTGGAGAAAACAGTGATGAAGGAGTTTTTGCTCAGGCCGCCTGTTGCAGTGCCCGAGGACACGTCGACTGGGAAGATGTATCAGAAGAGCACATTCGAGGAAAAAATCATGTGTTGAGTGCCTCAGAAGCCGACGAGCAGCACTCATGTACTCATGTTCTTCGAAAGGTGTCGCTCGTCGCCCTCCACGAGGACTACGACCATCTTCAAACTAGAAGGCGAAGCTAAAGGTGGAGGTGGGGGGAACTGGTGCGATGGAAACGGTAGCAAGGGGTTACGCTAGATGATGGGCAATTTGGGTGATGGTGCGGAGGTGGGGGTTGGGTATGAGGAGGGCCCAGAATGGCGATTAACAAAGTTTTTGGGACAAGAGGCGAAGAAGGTGCGTGACATGGTGTACCACCACCATCCATCGCCATGGGTTGGGATGCAATCGCTAGCAGCAGAATATCCAGGTGAAGCGTTCGGAAGGAAAATGATACGGGTTGAATGTTGGAGATGGAAGCTTTTATGTAAACACGTAGATTGCCGGGAGAAGCAATGTTGACGCATAGATGGACGAGGCAGTGCCGAACTGCCATGCAGAAATGGGGCGTGTTAGGAGATATACAAGGGTGACAACCGCGCCTAGACTCACCCAGATCTACTTCTCACTCTTCTTCCTCGTTAGCCCACTAGTAACATCAAAATATTGCTTGACCTTCCAGCACGATTGAACTGACGACCAGTTTCAGTAGGTGAAGAACTCAGGAATGAATTGGTCACCTTCAACATCCCTATCAACGTCAGGCATATAAAACACGAGCAGTCATTACCGCCACCCCTTCCATCGCAGCTTGGCCAGTTAGTTTCACTTGTGAAGCATAAATAATGGCTTCCACATCGACACGACCTGCTCCTGCAGCAACGGAGATGATCCTGACACCGGTGATCACCTTGAAGGGCCACGAGGACTATATTTCATCGATTTCCTACTTTCCGGATGGCAAGCAAATGATCAGCGCTTGTGTGGATAAGGCTGTTCGGCGATGGGACCTGCAGGCGGGCAAGGAGATTGAGAAGGCGCGGAGAGTTTGCGAGTATCAAGTAAAAGCGGTAGCGGTATCAGGGGATGGTCAATGGGTTGTCACTGCTGGTGGAGATAACGATCATGGGGAGCTCAAAGCCTGGGAGGTTGAAGCGGGAATCGTGAAAACATTTCATGGCCACTCACAAGAGGTCACCTGCATCGATATCTCGGCGGACAGCATGCTGCTTGCGAGTGGTTCAGATGATTACACAGCGCAGATATGGAATTTGGACACAGGCAAGCCGGTGGCTGGTCCATTCAACACCGTTGATTGGATGGGCGCAATTCGATTCTCGCCCGACTCAAAGAAGTTCGCGATGAATTCGTGGGGGGCGGACTGGCTTGAGGTTTGGGATATTGAAACACAGGAATTGGATCGAAGGGTGGAAGGGAAAAACGAGCGGAATATGCTCACAAATGCGCCGGTGTTCTGGACAAACAAAGGAACGAGAATTCTGGCGGCATTCAACTTGGATGATTCATTCGCCAAGACATTGTATGAGTTCGACGCGTCGACACTCGAGATTGTCGGAGCTCCCTTCAAAGGCCACACTGACATCATCGAAGGTCATCTGATGGTACTCTCATCGCCAGCGCTTCAGCAGACGACATCAAGCTCTGGGCCTTCCAATCCCGCCAGCTGCTTGCCTCGTTCCGTGTTTCCACTCCCTTTGTTGTCTTCTCACCAGACACACAACTAGTTTATGCCGCTGGCTCCAATGTCTACATATGCAACATTCCACCCAACATTCTGACCAGCATCGAGCTTGCGACAAAAGGAAACCCCAAAGTGCGCCTTTACCTACCTTTGCTTAGCTTCGTTCTAATAACTCTCTCTAGAAAACCAGTGTAACCCTCAAAGATTTACTGGATGTATGTGTCACATCCTTCTCACCTCTATGCTGATTGACATGCATCATTGCAGTCTGATGCAACCCGTCGTCCCCGTCCCCGTTCTCGCAATGCCGCAACACCGCCCTTCATACCTTGCGCTCCCAACTTGCCAATACCTCTGCCTATCAGAGATCCACAGCAACCTGTTTTCCTTCGCCACCTCCGCAATTTCCTTCGCTTATCTTCCGTTACGGATGTCCTTCCTCTTGTTCCAACCGAGAACCCTCGTGATCCCCTAGATGTATATCTTTTATCTTCTTCCTTTATCAGTTGATTCGACGATTACCCCACAGAT
>KV448870.1:0-11585 GCA_001658105.1 Rhizopogon vinicolor AM-OR11-026
CACTATGTACCAAACTAGTCTCCCGTAGGCAGACCTAATGGAATCGTTCCTCCTGTATTAGGGTACCAAACTGTTCGAAGTTCTCAAACGTCATGTATTTATAGATAGCGCTAGTTTCTCGTAGGCAGACCCTAATAGAATGAAGATACTATAGTTATTCCGAAGTTCTTAAGACAGCGCTAAAGGCGCCATATATTAGTGCTGTGTACTATGTAGCGCCTGTTCAGCATAGCCCTGTAATATTAACCATTTCCTCGGGCTCAGTTTTGGCGCTACATTTCTCGTCCTTAACCGCATCATCTCTACTTGTCACTTGTCACAGCTGGGGCATCTGGTGGTACCGGTACGCAGCCATGTTGCATCTCTTTTGTGTGAAGGTGAGCTTGCAAAGCAGACATCTCGATGTCACTGATTGTGGAGCAAATCTCCATCAGACTCCAGAGGTAGCTGGAGTGCGAGGACTATGGCAATCTGTGTAAATTCCAGCTTTCATGTCGATCGCTTCGTTCTAATGAAGGTACTGCACAGGTCCGACATCATTCAGAACAAGTCCACTGAGATCCCTCGGATGTGTATCTTAAAGCAAGACAGCTTTCCTCAATCTATTGGCGATTTGAGTGATGTGTACCGATGTACCATGGTTTCGAAGTCCTATGGAAAAATAGAGGTAGTTTCTCCTCCTTTCATTTGTACCCAACGAAGTTTATAAACAGGTGGCCGTTAAATCGCTGAGGATCCTTGACTTGAGTGAAGCGAGGATGAAGGTGTTGCGCAAGGTATACGACAGCGGATACCTCGATAGCTTACGCTAATAGTGGACCAGATGATCTATCACGAGGTGCGCGCATGGGCAACGTTGCACCATAAAAACATTCTTCGCCTTTTTGGGACGACCTCAGGATTTGGACCGCTTCCCGCTTTCATAACCCCTTGGATGGAGCATGGATCGTTGACGAACTATCTGTCTCACGAGTTCTTCAAGCTCTCTAACAGAGATAAGTTCATACTTGTGGGTTCGGATGCCGATATTTATTTGAGTTGACCGACTCAACCCCGATTTCATACAGCTTGAACAAATTGCTACAGCTATTCAGTATCGTATGTGCTAGTTGATATTTCTTGTTTCAAGGATCTTTGACCATCCCTACAGTTCACGGCAAACATGTCGTTCATGGGAACCTCAATGCGGTAAGAATGCGCTGCAACTCTGTGAACGCATACTTAACAAAATGCAACGAGTACAGCACAACGTACTCATTGATCGCAGAGGAAACGCATACGTAACAGATTTCGGATTGTCTGCGATACTTGCGGAATGTGATAATTTGCCATTTGATGCCCACCACCCAGGGTCTGTCCGCTGGGCTGCGCCTGAATTGATAAATCTTCTCACAGACGAAGAAGCAGAGAAGCCGACTACCTGCTCCGATGTTTACTCGTTCGGGTCCGTTGCACTAGAAGTACGCCGATTTTTGTTTCACTTCGCATTAGCTGCATTTTGATTTACAATCCAGGCCCTATCGGGAGACCAACCTTATCATTGGTTGGAAGACCCGCTGCATATAATGTCCGCCAGATACAAGGGCGTGTCACCTATAGCAGCAAACAGCTCTATTGATAAACAACATATACCCTTCCTTCAGGAATGCTGGTCAAGGCCTCGGGAGAGGCCGACAGTTGACCGCATTCTGGCTTATATTCGAGATGCACTGCTGCCCTAGAATGATACCCATTTTGTTCTCGTATTTCTTTCGAAACTACATGATTGTAACAACAGCCTTTGCTTCGTTTATTTATAGTACCTTCGATAGTGATCTTCTCACATCCCTTTGTAGCCTACATAGCTAGATTTTTCTTGGACAACAGTGTGCGAAATTCTGCACAGTAACGTATTAAAAAAATGGAAAATAAGATCTCTTGATGAGTTCGCTGCAAGCAAAACATCGAAGTTTGCAAAACCCCGACGATAAACTGATAGTAGGCCACTCATCCTTGCCACAGAAAGTTGTTGCCAAGACATAGTAGCATTCGTGCCTGAGTCAAATCTGATTACATAGTTTTGTTGCGATGTTCGACTGTCGGAGGGATGTCGGTTGTGCAATGACAATACCACGACACTTTCAAGCAGTGTCCCTCTCCACAACTTCACTAATAATTACCCCTAATACAGAAGAAATGACTGTCTTCATTGTATTAGGGTCTGACTACGGGAGATTAATAATTACCGTCGGCCGCAGTTCTGCACTGGCAAGCAGCTACATATGATAGCATCAAATATTGGTGTCCATCCCGGTGGGTAAAGTGCTTAACCGGTAGCAATCCAAACAGTATTTCAGTCTGAAACCCGTCTGTTCGATGCTGTGACATTGAGCACAAGAAGAAACAACTTGAAAGTCGTTTCCATAGCACAAAACGGGCTAAGTAATTGTGGGCGGTCTGGGTTCAGACTGAAAGATAAGTACTCTGGATTCTTTGAAGATACTCCGAGTCTGTGATCTAGACTCTGGTAATCAATAATAGCCCCCTATCACTTCCAGCAGGTGATACTCACCGATCAAAACTCATTCCTCTTTACACGTTGCTTCTTTTCAAGCAGTACAGCGTTAGATACGCCCCCCTCTCTCAAATTCTTCAAAAAGTCCAGCACAGCCCCAGCTCGTTCTCCATTCTCCAGTCTATATATGTGTTCGTTGGACATCAATCCGGTGCCTACAGCTCGGACGTGAGCGAGTCCGTGCAGCTCAGGATATGCACTTGGGAGCCCCGCGGGATTGGAGAAGAAAGGCGATGTGTTGGATAGAGTTAAAGTCAAGTCGACGGGCGTTGGGTGTGCTTGGTTGGTTGACATGGTGTGGAATAAGAAGGACAGGTATTGACAGTATCCGAGTCTCATAATACCTTTAGACACAACCAACGATAACAGGGCCTCGTCACTCTCTTCTCAGAGCGCAAGGTCTAAGAATGGCCAACCTAGGAGGTCTAGATCTTGGTTCTTGCAGTATCACAGAACCACGCTCCGATATGGTGTTGTAGTAGTAACGATGACAGTCATTGGCACTACAGGGCACAACAACCCAACTCGCCTCATCACATTCATACCTGTTTACGCATCACTTCAATATTAAGGATGATCCGACGGTGTCTACATAGGTCTACAAATACATTAGGGTTTACATTGCTTGATGCTGCGAAGGTGTTTTTGAGGTTTGCCGGAGAATATACTAGTCATGCGATAGCGTACAACTCTTAAGCGGAGAGACCTCCGCTCCCAAAATAAAGTACTGTATCGGAAGGCTATCTCTGGTGAGTTCAGGTGTGACATAAAACCCAAGGAGAAGGAGCATGTATCCAGATCCATCACGAACTACGCTGAGCTGAAAATTAAGGCCATTTCTTACGAAAACACGAGTCAAGATGATAAAAATTGCCACAATAGTGTTGAGTAGGCTCACCTTCACAAAAGATCACTTGTAGGACTAAACTGCCGACAAAGTGAGCACGTGATCGAGCTCGTCCAGCCAGTAATGTTTCGCATAAGAGACGAAGGTAATGACGATGAGATCGATGACATTGATACCAGCGGGAAAAATTTCGAGAAAAGCTCGTCTTGATCGTGATATGATACCAAGTTTCGCATGTCTATATCGTGCCAGAGGAACGAGTGCATTGTTGGACGCGAAAAGCTGGAATCGTTATCGTCAGGACAACACGAACTTTAATTGGTCGACGACTTACTACCGGAGAACGAAACATAACTTGCCATGTGTACGGTTCACCATCCGGTCCATTGAAGTTCCATGGTCTTCAAAATATCAAACTACACGCCGATGCATAAAAGCTGGTGCCTTACCTGCCAACGTTTTCGGTATCTTCAGTTTCGGTATCTTCAGTCTCTGATACCATGACAACCTCTATCGGGGACTCGCTATGAAGTAACCTCAATCGGCTACTATCGACCTCGCCAACTACGCAAGCCACCCGCCCAGTGCTCAAGAACTGGGGGTAGTTTTCAAAACGGCTTATCGTGGTAGTCTGGCACGGTGTCGTGCTGACCTGGTACATGGGTATACCGTCGTTGGTCATGAATAGCGTATGCAGGGGGTCGTTTTGCCGCAAACAGAGTTCCATGGGATGATTATGGGTGGGAGATGGAACAGCATGAGCGAAGCGCCGGTTCGGTGGTACTTTCTTTATAAATAATAGCGTCTTGCCGCGTAGGCCTAGAGAACACCCAGGGATGAGGAGTGGGATCCTCGGGTGAAGGAAGGGTGGCCCAGACCTGGCCCATCAATGGGCGCTTGTACGTGCTCCACAGATTGAGTACACGCGTACGGTAAGCTTCCTGTCAAATTGGACAGAAAACAATGTTAGTCCAGTGGAGACTCGACTTGATATTCATCCTTGTGGATTCGTCTACGGCTGTATCCGAGTCGACAAGGCAAAGGGAGCACCAACTTTGAAGCTGACATAAACAAACTTTCCTGATTTAGCGAAACGCGCGGATGTGGTGCTTTCTTGACCAACTCTTGACACCAACCGTTTCGTACTCGAACCACTATTAGACTACCCCGCTGTCCCATGCCATAGATACCCTTAGAACTCCCGTCCGCAATGCTTAACTTGCTACCCGTCACTCTTCGCTTCCTTCTTGGTTCGCTACTCTGGCTCGACTCTCCACAGCCCCCTGCAGTCCAGTCAGCACCTAGCCCGATATCCCTCCACCTGCGGCATCAACATGCCATAACTAACGATTCTCGGGTGATCTTCTCCGATATGGCTCCATCCTTTGCGGCAGATTCATATGACGTGGGCACGTTGAAAATACAGACACACAGACCACAGTCGGCGAAGGCCTTCCATAGTGCCCGATTGCGCTCTATCAGACATGACCAGAGCGAACGAGTTTTGTGGGATCCAACCGACATCCTCGGTCCGAACGTAGAAGATAGAGAGACACTACTCGCGCTTGCAAAGATGACCTCTAATGCGTACACAACATCCACCACATCAGACTGGTATGTCCTGGATGGCTGGAATAAAGTATGTTTATCTATTTTCATACAGTTTTGCTATTTTGTTGACGAATAACAGTCCACTCCATTTGGTTGGGAACCTGACGCAGATGGATTCCGAGGACATGTTTTTGTCTCGGATGACAATTCCACAGTGGTGCTTTCGATCAAAGGTACTTCTGCTGGCTGGATTACGGGTGGTGGTGGCCCAACCGTGCGGAAGGATAAGCTGAACGACAACCTTCTATTTTCTTGCTGTTGTGCAAGAGTTGGTCCAACTTGGTCGACGGTTTGCAATTGCCATCAGGGTAGCTACAAATGTGACCAGACATGTCTGGAGAAGAGTTTAATCGAGGAGAGCTTATTTTATTCTGTTGGAGTGGTATGTGCGTCTCCAAAAATACCAGAAGAGTTTTCCAACATGGTTTTGCTGCAGAACTTATATAATAATCTCACGTATATGTATCCCGACGCCAATATTTGGCTTATAGGTATGTTACAGTGTTGTGTCATTGGACAGTTTCTCATCATCAACAAGGCCATTCTCTCGGTGGCTCCCTTGCTTCACTTATTGGCGTGACGTTTGGGGCGCCCGTTGTTGCGTTTGAAGCACCTTCCGAGAAATTAGCTGCGACACGTTTGCACCTGCCTTCTCCAGTGAGTCCGAGCCTCCTTGCAACACAATTGCTTCATATACTAATCCCGTCGGTTACCTGCAGCCATCGACCCATCACGTCACGCATGTCTTCCACACAGCAGATCCTATTCCAATGGGTACCTGTAATGGTGTAACCTCCTCGTGTGCCATCGCAGGCTTCGCTATGGAGACGCGATGCCATTTGGGCAAGGTCATACGCTACGATACTGTCACGCAACTTAATTGGACTGTTGACGTGCGGACGCACTCGATTGTTCAAATCGTTGAAAGGTTGTTACAGGACGATTGGATTGAGGAGGGACAGGAGGGTAGGACGGTGCCTGAGGCGAAGCCCGATGTGGACTGTGTTGTAAGTAGCATTTTGGCCTTGGTTATACCGCTAGCGCTAACAGAAGGATGCAGGATTGTTACAACTGGGAGTTTGGGGATTTCAAGGGCTAGAGTTAATGGTTATGTACTTGCTGAAAACCACGATAAGTAATTTCGAGAGTACTCCGGCAATAATATAGTCCCGGGCGGAGTTCAAAACTATCTACGAATACCGGAAGGCTGCGGGACATGATGGTTTTTTCCTTTGGTCTTCGTCGTCAACTTGTGCTCCTAGTAGCAAGAAAACGAACATCCGACTCAGATTCAGAGTTGCTGCACCTGTAAGTAATAGCTATGTCCATCGCGGTAGTTCTGGAAACTCAGAAATACATCAGCCAGTCGAAAGAAATAAGCTGAGACTCAGAAAACATTAGTACAAGTATGTAAGTACGAAGTCCCAGTAAGTATTATATACACCGCAAAGCATTCAGTCGCCCGTTTCCGGTATGCAACCCATGTACAGCAATGTTTTGACCAAGCGAGTGGGTCGCACATGAATACTGAGAGTACGAGATTCAGCTGTAAGTGTCCTTCGTGGCTGCTGATCAATTGCAGGATCACGCGGAGTGCTTTGCTGCCGCTGCGTATGGAAAAATAGTCGATCTGTTGCTGTTTTTGGACTGGGAGGGACGTCTACTGATGCTGCGGTTGTGCTTCGTAGTCGGGTGACCGTCAATGGCTACAAATCGATTCGCATCCACACATCAAACGGTGAACTTGACGAGGAAAGAAGAGCACGACGAACCATTCGCATGCGTGCTGCCGCAACTTGTACGCGTTTGACATATTGAGGTATAGAGAATCTTGTCCCAGTGCCAGGGCTAGCCCTAGGGGTGTCGCTGACGACCTGTAACACAGACTCTCATTATTTATGGCCTGAGCGGGTGAGTTGTACATGTCGCTTACGATATTATCCCTAGGTTTAGGTCTGGTAACATCTGGAGCACCCCAGAAGTTGTCCTGAAAACAATATTTAGCCTTGTAGCTCGGGCAGGTAAGTAGATACTGTGTTACTTACATTATATCGGGGAGAATCCCGACGAGCGGGTTCGTGTCTCCGGGTGGGAATCGCTGAATCAACCTGTAGAATGCGGTATAGTCGTGAGTTCATGAACCACCCTCATGCGCACCACGTACATCAAAGAGAGACTTGGCATTTACACCAGGTAGCGGCGTCATCGCATCTTTTGCACCTTTGTTATCTGCGTCTGTGTCGTGAACCTGATTAATGAAGGTATCAATAGCTGGTAAGTACGTCTAATGTGAGTACCCACATTCGTAACATCCTCCATTGGCAAACCCGATATATCCCAAACGTAGATCATGCCATCCGAAGTACCGGCGGCTAATAATGTTCCACTTGCTGCGAACGCTGCACAGGTCACCTCCGCAGAGTGTTTAAGTGGTGGACCAATCAGAGGCTTGGCTTTGAGATCCAAAACGCGGAGGGTACGATCGTAAGACGCGCTTGCAAGTATACGTTTGTCTGGAGATGGAACGACAGCGCAGATACGGTCGGAGTGCGCATTAACATCCAAGTAATAGGTGCGATTTTCAGGATATCGCATCCTTAACTTGCCGTCTGTCGAACCGGTGACGATTGCATGCCCATCTGCCGTCTGAACCCATGTCGCACATGGTACTTGGTCGGGATTGCTGCAAACTCCGACGACTTTATCCAACTCCAACTTCCGCACTCCCTCGTTGATTCGTAACACCGAGAATTCGCAGTCGTAACCGCTCACTATGATTTGCTTGCCATCGTGTGAGTAATCGATCGCGTATATGTGTTCGAGGCGGGCTTTATCGATGCTGATGGGGTTCTTGAGCTCTGATGCTGATGGCCGACCGACCACCTGCCAGACTGCGACTCTGCCATCATCGAAGCCGCTGGCGATGTAAACGCCATTATCATGTGGGCTCCAGCGCAAACAATTCGCGGCAGCAGTATGTCTTTTTGATCTGGCAACTATCTTCGCCGTCTTCCCATTCCACGTCCACAGCCGTATTCTTCCGTCTTTGCTACCAGTCGCGACAAATTTGCCATTTGGTGATACGGCGATTGCGCAGATTTGGCTGCTCTCTCTATCCTGCCAGGGGTCACCCACGAGTTTACCGGTTTTTGCATCCGTAACTTGGAGACAATCATCACGAGAACAGGTGATGATGTACTTGTCCCCGGACAGAAATGCGACAGCTGGCACTTTTTGCTTTTCATTGTTCGCCTTGAAGGAAGTAGGACTAGGCCGTATCGTCGAGGGTCCTGCTTCGTTTGTGGAGTAAGACATTGGTTTGGATGGATAGCAAGCGATCTGCGTTAACTAATGGTCTATCTTCAGCCCCAATTGTCAGACTCGAATTATAAGGCGGAGCTCACGAAGATATGATCAAGGTGGCGGACTTCTTGTCAGGTGGGTCTTGAATTTAACGTTGTGGGGGACCTCATGCTTTTTATTTCATTGAAGTCTGGCTCAAGTCCGGTATTCGGCTTTGCGATCTGACTCGGAGTCTCCCACGACAGTTAACACACTGCCTTTTCACAGGATGACATGAATACTAGTACGGAACTTATATTCCCTGCAATGTGCAAGTTTACCATATACGAACTCAAGCGTCTGCCCATACCTTGTTCGACGGATCCGTTCCAGATGGAAGTTCTTTTATAGCCCTGCCAGGGCCCAGAACGTGTGACTTAGAATCGTTAATGATTAACGCGCGCTTATATGGCGTACTTAAGTTCTTGGAATTCCCTCGCATTCTTTGCATCGCTTCCAGCCACCCTCATCAGAACAGCCAGCGGCAAGCGTTAGGCCCGTGCCTGTGCTGCGCCTCCAGAAAAACTCTCTTCCGACTCTCCGTACGCACCGTCTGGAAATGTGGGTAACCTGGTCACAGTGTGTCATAGCCAAGTGACTTATGCTCTTATCTGATCTATAGGAATGATACTATGTTCGTCCAAATAATGGGCCCACCTTGAAGAAGCGCTGATCGCCACTGCTTTTAGCGCTCGGAATGATCTCACAGGTCTCATATCACGCCCAACTGGAGTGCATGCTTCTGGGACATATGCTGAGGTGCATCAATACGAACTCAAGGATAGCAGGAAAAGTACCAAACTCGTGCGTTAGGGGTTGGCATAATGCGGCAATTCATGAAATTGGTGTCCGTCCAGATTGCAGCCAAGTCATACAAACCTACGTCATACGAGGTATATACTACTCATTGGCATGCGGCCCGTAGAACTCATTTTGGTTGATCTCATGAAGAAAATTCGTTCAGAAATCGCGTTGCTCTCAGGCATTTCTCATCACAACGTGGTTCCATTCCTGGGCTTTAAGGATGACAGGGGATCTATTTCACTAGTGATGTCATGGATGTCGGGCGGTACTCTAACTTCATTTATCCGCACTCACGGAGAAGCCCTTGAAACACCTGATAAATCGACGCTTGTGAGTTAGTACCTACGATCGCCAGAGTTATACTCTGAAGCCCACTTTCTCAGTTGCACGACATTGCCTCGGGCCTCCAACACCGTACGTTCTCTTTTACATTATGAAAGAACTCAAACAAGCGGCAGGTACAAAAGTTCATTCAAACTTTGTTATCCACGGGAATCTAGAGAGTGTATGGTTTTACCTTACTGCAGTTTGGCAATAGATACATAACCCCTCTATACAGGACAACATACTCATTAATGAGCAACACAGAGCCTGTCTCTCTGGCTTCCGGCAGTCAGTGAAGCTTTCCTCAATGGAAGCTGGATGTCCTCGTTCTCAGATGCCACGCAAACCGGCAATTCAGTTTGCTGGTCCCGAATGGTTCGCGGGGAGAAATGATACAAGGTCTCAGTCCCTTCCCAATAGTCTCTTTAAAAGCGACGTATACTCCCTCGGCTGTGTCATTTTCTACGTAAGATCGAACCCTCCACTCTTGATAGATCTAAGAACTTCTTCCACAGATATTTACAAAATGCATGCCCTGGGGGGATGATGCATCATCTACAGATATTTCCGATAAGCTTCGGCAAGACATAACACCGCCGCGACCCAAAGGTTCGGTGATTGATGATAAACAATGGGACCTTATAGCACCATGTTTGTCCCATGTTCCACAACGTCGACCTCAGGATCTCTTGAAAAGGATCCAGGAATATCTTGTTTACGTCGGTCCTTGTGACCTTTCTGGTCAGATCACACTGCCACAGGCTATTGCTAGAGAGCGTGGAGGGTATGGGGATGTCTATGAACTTATCTGGAACAGAAAGACTGGGGGTGAAGTCAAGGTTCTTTGTTTTCATTTTTGCATGTATCAGTGGTTTGATAAATATTAGGTTGCCGTTAAGATCATGCGTCCCATGTATACGTCATCAGAAGATTTGGCTAAGGTAATTGCCTTGGCCGGTGACACAGTATTCGTGTGCTGAACTATCGGTTCACAGAATTTGAAGCGTGAACTTGCGGCTTGGAGAAGGCTATACCATCCGAATATAGTTCCACTATTAGGCACTTCAAATTTTCCAGGTGGTATCAAAGGCATGGTTTCCCTCTGGATGGAAAATGGATCACTCGAGAAGTACATGAATGCCAGGGAAAATGGCGAACTGCCTTCATTGCAGCGTCTTCAATGGGTATGATTTTTCATTTTCTCATGTCGTTGCTCTAACCCACTATTACAGGCGAAAGACATTGCTGGAGGGCTCAAACATCGTATGTCCGGGTTCCCGTATATCCTCCGAGATATCTAATTTGCCGACAGTCCATGAGTTTCCTATAATTCATGGTGACCTAACACCAGTAAGCCCCATTTATCCATACAAGAAAATTTGATGATGTTCTTCTAAAGCTCAATGTCTTGATCGATAATGAAGGGAGGGCCGTACTTACTGACTTTGGCCTTTCCGTTATATTGGGTGGCTTTGCCAGTGTGTCGTGCACATATACGGAGGGAAAGCCAGGAACAGTTGCCTGGGCGGCCCCAGAGTTGTTCATTGACGGCGCATCCCTCATTAATGATTCTAAGGATGTGCTGTCTCCAAGCCCAAGCAAAGAAAGTGATGTGTACTCTTTCGCATGCCTCATGTATTTGGTAAGTACGAGACATGCCACCATAGTGTTACTTGATCCTAATTTACTCAGATCTTTTCCGGACGCCACCCATGGGTGGTTAGGCACGAAGCTGAATTAGTAAACATTATATCTCGGGTACGGAGCGGTACCAGACCTCCTAACCCAGGCATTGAAGCCAGATATTGGGGGTTGATTGTGCAGTGTTGGGCCCCGGCGCCAAATTCACGTCCAACGATCAGCAAAGTATTACAGCAGTTGCAGTAAACTCTATTTCTGTGCAAATATGATGTCTTATACCTTTAGCTAGAGATAATTTGTAGTCTTGGGGGAGTTTCTTCGGTTCAAGCGATTTAAATTTTAGAAGCAAAATATTGTCTTCACGCTTTTTCGATACTATTCATCTGACTTCGGATGTCGTTACCTATATGGATACCTAGAAGTCCGAGATTGGGTCGAAAGACCAATCCGGCCGTATTTCTT
>KV448871.1:0-11569 GCA_001658105.1 Rhizopogon vinicolor AM-OR11-026
ATCCCTGCCCAACAAGAACATGCACCTCCCACTCCCTCGGGCAACCACTTTGAAATCAAATGCATAGACGGAACGTCCTCCCCCTATCTCGCTCTCTCCGGTCTCCTCGGTGCCGGGCTCCTCGGTATTCAATCCCAAGCACCCCTCGTCGAGAAGAACTGTACAGAAGCTGCTGCTGAGATGTGTGAGGCAGATAGGGACGCGGTGGGAGTGAGGCGGCGCTTGCCGCTGACGTGGGAGGAAGCAAGGGGTGCGTTGGAGGGAGATGAGGCAATGAAGGGATTATTTGGGGGTATTGTAGACGGTTTTTTGGCGGCTGGAGGAGTGAGTCGTTCGTTTTCTGTTCTCATGATGGTTGCTGATCTTGTCGATAGATCTTGGACGACCTTATGGGCGCCCCTACGACTGAGGCGGGGAGAGTACAGCTGCTCGTCGAGAATTATTGAGTGGGGCGGTTTACGCCGGTGTTGTTTGGATCAGGCTATTGGTATAGCGATGGTCGATGGCTATCATTGTGATGTAAATGTACGATTCCACTGATGGAATTCCCCAACTGATGCGAGTCTTTCGAGACGTGCGTTATGACACCAGTTTCGGCTTATCGTCCATTAGTTGAATGATATGATTTGGGGTTTTTGGTTTGGATTACGTGTGGTGGTAGCTGGGCTCAATGCCCAAAAAATATCAATCGAGGCTCTTGAGCGCGACTCGAAGTATGTCGATAACACTTTCCGTGGTTCCGTCCATTCATCTGCGCCATACCTATGTCCGTGATAAAAGCGCTTGATGGTGGTACTTGGTACTTACTGCGTTTTGACCATACGTGCACAAAGGTTTGCCACTCGCCACTCCCATTAATATTTCCCTCTCAAACGATCTCAGTGGGTGGCCACTGACACGATAAAGAATAAGTCAGTCATTCCAACATCAGAGAACGTACCAATTGTCTGTAATAATCCACGCGCACTCACCGTGGGGTTGACGATAAACTTGGACCTCGTGGAAGTAGGAGATGAGCATCCGAGTCATGTTGATCGATCCTTACAACAATGGTTCGTAGTGAGTTGTGCGGAAGTACACCCCATACTAGGAAACGTTGCTGGAGGGTACCTAGCTAGGCTGAAGTTGAGATTTGCAATTAGTTAATTGCACGAGCAATAGAAGATAGACAATGTCCAACCAGACCAGAACCCATCTCATACTTTTCCTGTGAATTCAGCTCCGCTTTAAATTGATCTCAGTAAGGAAGACGGTCGTTCTTTCTCTACTAAGGTTCAACAACGTTTCGGAAACGTTGATGGTCACTGCTGCCGCGCCGACGACCAGTCTACGACGTACGTCGCTGCATGCGCATGCAAACTTCACTATGTACTTAGATCCTAAGTTAGGAGGCCGGTGCAGGTAAGCGCTTTAGAATTTTCTTCAGGTTCGATTTAGTTAATCATCTCCGACTCTCTGCCGTTAGTCATTTCAATAGTGGTGCACAGAGATCGCCGACGAAAGAAATTTCCATTTTCTCGTTCGCTACCTCTGATAATTGCTATTGTGAACCGCCTTCTAGTCAAGTAGGTTGTTTCAGTAATCGCCCCGGTCCCAATTTCAAGTTGCAGATCGTCACATTCTGCAACGGAATGCTGCGGTTCAGGCTAGGCGCATATTTCATGGATTTTTCCAACCGCTCGCAAACTCGTCGACCAGCCTGGCAAGGACAAAGTCTCCTTCACGTGGTCTTTGACTGAGTCTTCGAGACTGGGATAACGAGCACATGGAGTGGCCTACCAACTGTCAAATGCCGGACTACTCAACGTTAAGGGAGCGACGACATCGTGGCCGCAGGGAAGTACAAGCTGTGGTCTGATGCTCATATTTATATTCCTTCCCGTGGTAAACACATATCCTGGCTATTCAATAGAGACAGAAAGATTTTACAGTATGTCGATGACTGGAAGAATGGGGAGCAGCCGAGAAGGAGAGTGAGGTATGGTGGATTTCGATGCTCGAATCACACTCGCACCTACTCACACTCTCTGGTACTCAGCCTGAATATCGCGGTGTTGCTTTTAGACGCGTGATACACGAAGAGTTCAAGAAAATGTCTGATGAAGAAATGCAACGTTTTCGCAAGTTCACGCGTTAGCATCGGATTCACGATACATGACATGCCTATATTTAGTCTGATTTCGCATCTTGCTTGTAAGTAGTTGCACTGGTGCCTAGTTCCTTAATAAGCGCTGCCTCCATCAGTCCATCCAATACGAATGGATTTAGTGTGGTGCGTTTTGCCATCGGTTGTACATCATAATCACACTTGACACAACCTTACATCTGCAGCCTCATGACACCTATATTGTGATGTCTGAAGCGGAGAGGCGATGATGCCAAATACTTGTAGAGGAGCGATTGGAGGGATCTGGTACCTGAAGGAGCGTTCTTTGCATGATACGCCAAGACTCGGATAGCCCACAACGCTGGTATATCTAGCACGAACGCCATCATCAAGTGCGCTGCTCCCTGGCTACAATCCCGCGAACATGACCCTAGTCTCAAACGATCCTAGTTTGTGGCCGCTAATCGATGCAGATCGCGTTTCTGGTTATTTTGCAGGTTCGTGGGGAATTGGAATGTCGCACTCTATGTTTGACTGTGTGTTTTTAAGTTGCATGCTTTACTGCGATGGTTTATGATTGGAGTGAGCAAGCCAGTACTTATGGGGGTGATTATTAATGTGTTTGATATTCTCGGAATCCAGCAGTTACATTTGCGCAAGAGGTAGGTCGATGCCATTGCAGAAACAACGATCTCACCAGGAATGATTTTCATAGTTTGAACTGATCTGGGTGAGCAAATTTCCATACCAGAAGAACAGTGTTGATGTCAGGCAGAGGCAACGCTGGTCCCTCATGACCGTTCTATATCTCAGTGTACGTCTCTTATAGTGAAATTTGGCAAATTGTACTGATTTTAGAATATTGTAGGTACGCTACATTGGAATGTTATATTCTGTGTATGTTTGCAAGGGCTCAAAGGTTTTCTTGCGTTAATGATCCATATCTCCTCTTAATTAGTAGCGCAGTGCTGCGTATGTCTCTTCACATGCTTATACTGTGTCTATTTCTCCTGACAAGCGGCATGCAGTATATCTCCCGTCAGTCGCGCTGACAGATGCAGTGAGTGTTCCACACTTATAATCGCCATTCACATCCAACTAATTTACTCCTTGATAGGGGTGAGTGAGGTTCTCGACTAACTTGTAGATGAAATTTAATGACTACAGCAGCTGTGAGTTCGTTTGAATTATTAAGCCCTCCGAAACTCTTCATTAATCGCGTTTTTCAGGCAATATTCTGGGCTTAGAACGAATGTGGTTGTCTTCGCTTACATATGTCCTACTGGGCGATGAGCTACTCAGCTACTGTTTCTCAGTAATATGACCTGACTGACACACCCATGTAAGTCATCATGATTACCAGGTTACATGCCATGTATCAACGGTCTAGAAAGATGCTCATTTTTCTCGTTGTAATCTTCCTGGCTATTACGATTGCAAGCGGAGTGATCCCTTGGATACAAAGCAGCTATTTTTCAGGGGGTGAGCTTCCAGTCTGGATGAAATACTTCGGCGCATTAGGCTCATGAGCCGAGTACTAGAGGAGGGAGTCTTCTCCGGCACTTATCAATGCTTTAACATGGGAGAAAGGGCAGATGACCAACTTCTGGGAGCCCTGACTTGGATATTCGGCACTATATGGGAGGTCCTAGCATTGTCTCTTGCTACCTGGAGTGTTATAAAACACTTCCGTGAAATGCAAGTGCTGTCGACACGACAGATCATCGGAGACTGCTTCACGATGTTAATGAAAACTCACTTTTTTTACTTTGCATGGTGAGCTCGTAATTGAACGTAATTATCTTTTGAATTTGAATTTTCGCACGTGTTAGCTTTGCTGTCGTGTCTTGCTTCGCCCTAGGCAGCTTGGCTCCAAGTATATCGGTGCGGCCATCTGTCACTGATATCGACATCTGAACCGTCCTCACCAAGTGTGTAGAACTCATCGTCAGCGGGAGCTCGGTTTTATATTGGCGTTAGTCAAATTGCCGGGTTCCTGCAAATGTTTGTGCTGGGACCACGCCTCATCCTTAGCGTTCGGGAATATCATGCCAAGCTCGTGACAGACTCCGACGCAGGAACTGGAATTACCACTATTGCCTTCCAGCAGCACGTACATATGTCGACTGGCGGTGGTGTGGAAAACTGGAACGTTTGACCATCTCTCAAGGTGTCTACCCGCATACTATCATTTTTTACTCCTGTTTGGCAAGTTATCCATAATTTTGATTTCTACAGGCTTCGATGGAACGGCATACCTGCTAAATTATGTGGGCTTCGATGGCAGAACCTACATATCTTCTCCAGATTCCTTTGCTTATCCCCGGCTCAACAATTCCCTTCAGCCCTCTCCGCAGGATGTTGTCTCCCATCAGTCTCTGCGAACATTGCTCTAATAGTGCATACATCTACCTACCCACTAGTACACCTTATAACAATCGCATAATTCTTCATTCTTCCGTATAAGGCCAGTTCGAGTTCTTTTCTATCTTAATCCAAACGAGAATTACCATTAATGCATATAACCGACAGTCGTGGGTGAGAGACATCAGTGACGGGGATGCCGAAGAAATCAGCTATATGTATAACCCAGTTCGCTTGCTGTAGTGGTGGTAACGTGTTCGTAAAGGAGTGCTCAGATTTTTTGCGTAGAGCGTGGACAACGGGAACGGGTTCCCTTGCCCACGCTCAGCGAAAATACACGACATCCTCCCGTCATCCTATGTGAAGAAATACATAGACACCGTACAGCGTCACCGCAGCATAAAGATTTCAGGGATGTTATGAAGAGAAGGTGGAGAAATAGATGGACAACCGTGACATTAATGGAATGAAGACAGTCGTTAACTTTCTTTCTGTATTAAGGATCTACATGTATGGGGTTTTGTTGGGCACTACATAGTACATAAACTATTCCAGAATTCTCACGCTCATGGCTTTTGCTCGAACCTACGCGTGCCTCTTATGTATTCATACGTACTCGATAGGCGTGGACCAGTCCATATTATAGTTGAAGTCGATCGTCATTTGTGGTTACGGTTCCACTGCCGGAAGTTGGAACTCCCGATCAAACTGTCTGACTTGCACATCCCTTAGGCAGACTTTAGACGAAGAGAGTCGTTCGTTCTATCCCGAGATGCGTGGCAAGGACTTCACAGAAACTCGAGATCCTTGAAGATGACATCAAGGCTTCTTCGGTGATCACACGAAATGTTCTGCGTGTGAGAAGGTGTCAGACTGCTTCCCAATGCCAGTATGTAGCTCAACAAATAACTTTTATTTTTAATCAAGCCCCAGAGCTGAATTCCCTTTGATCTGCTTCTTTTCCAAGTTGTTCAGGCTGATACCAAACAATTCTTCGAATATGACTTGGATTTCAGACGATCCCTCATGGTGGCCAATAATGAACGTTCAGCGCGTACTCAGCTATCCTGTAGGTTCGTGGAGAGAAACTCGGATGATATTGGTGATATCATTGACTGCGATTTCGCAGTTGCATCCATTGCTTTGGTAGTATATGATTGGGGTGAGCTTGAAAGCAGTACTTTGCAGAAGGAATTGCTGATAATTTCATGATATTCTCCAGCACTGATATTCGGCCAAGAGGTATGTTGATATCATGTACTATTAGTACCGGAGCGACGATTCTCATTAATGGATTTTATAGTTCGAACTTGTCTGGGTGAGCAGAGTCCGATCTTAACATGACAGCCGCGTCATACAATTAACTGGCAGATGAAACGCTGGTCCCTCATGAAAGTTCTGTACCTCAGTGTACGTGCCATTGATACTTGACGAAGTTGTACTGACTCAGGCTTCAAATATTCCAGGTGCGCTACATTGGAATACCATACTCTGTGTATGTTTGAAAGGATAACAGATTACACTCTACTAAACCATTCTCACAATCAGCATTATCGTGCTGTGTAGGTCTCTTCATATTCACTGCTGCCAACGTTTCTTCTCACCGACATTCATTAGATCTCCCATCAGTCTCGAAGATAGACGCAGTGCGTACTATTCAGCACTAATGCCCGGACCTGCCCGTCTCAGCTAACCAATCGCATTGTTATGTAGGAGTGAGTGAGATTCTATCCATATTTTTGGTTTATATAACGATGCAATAGCTGTGAGTTCCTTTGAAGCGTTGATTTTTCCGCTGCTCGAGTCATGAGTAACTGTTACTCCAGGTGCAGCTCTTACCCTCGGACGGTTGTGGACGCCTTTCATCGTAAATGCCATGCTGAACAGTGGGCAACTTATACCTCATTGGTATCGACTTCACTGAAACATCATGCAAGTTATCATGATTGCTCGCTTGCATGCCATGTATCAGCGATCCAGAAGAATGCTCATCTTTCTCGTTATCATCTTCTTGGCTACCACGGTCGCCTGGGGAGTGGATATTGCAATAGCAACCAGAAATATGATAATGGGTGAGCTTTAATTATTGATGAAGACCCAAACCCATAATATTCATACGACGAATCTCATGCGACGTGTACCAGAGGATTTTGTCCTCTCCGGTACCTACATGTGCACTTATGTCCCTGAGGAAAATTTCCAAACAGTGATGAAGCAGACATGGATGTTTGGCATATCATGGGGGGTCCTCGCACTATGTCTCGCCCTCTGGGTTGTTGTAAAACACTTCCGGGAATTACAACAGTCATCAACAGGATGGACCACTTTAGAATGTATCAAGGTGTTGATAAAGACGCACGTGCTCTACTTTATATCGTGAGTTCACCATTCGCCCGCGATTCCCATTTCTTCTGATAAATTGCACACTAGCTTTGCTGTTGTTTCCTGCTTCAACATCGTTGTGCTGTCACCTAAGATCGTGGTACGCCGATCTATGACCGACATCTGCCTCTGACAGACCACCGTTTCTTTAGGAACCAACTTCCGTGGGAATTCAGATTTATAGTGTCATTCAGATTGTCTCGGTCGTGCAGATGTTCATGCTGGGACCACGCCTCATTCTTGGCCTTCGACAATATCACGCTAAGCTCGTGGCCGACTCCCACTCAGGAACCGGCATGACTACACTTGCTTTCCAGGAGCACACATACGTCATGACTGGCATGGTGCATAGCAGGGGAACCTCTCTGAATGATTAACACTTGTCAAGTACTTTGCAGGAAAATGAGAATGTTGTCTTGATATTCGTCATACTGATGAATTAGTGCTTAGACCTGAAAGAAGCTGGACAGATCACTACTGGACCTAAGTAGCTAACCACCTACATTTGCACGAGTTGAGCTGAACTATGCAGGACGTCTTGCACCCAATCAATTCCCTTTATGCCCGATATAAGAAGTCTAAAGTCGCGCGGATCTGTCACAAACAGACGCTCTCAGTCGTTGCGCGCGGTAAGGCAAACGTCTGGTATATTACCTGTCATAAACAGATGCTCTGACGTAGCGTAAGTATAAGTAGGTAAACATATAGTATGTTAGTAGCTCACCTCAGTCGTTGCGCGCGGTAAGGCAAACGTCTGGTATATTACCTGTCATAAACAGATGCTCTGACGTAGCGTAAGTATAAGTAGGTAGACATATAGTATGTTAGTAGCTCACCTCAGTCGTTGCGCGCGGTAAGGCAAACGTCTGAGGATAGAGCTCATATTCTGCGTAGCTTAAGTAGACGAGAATGATCTTGTATGAACGAATAAGTAACTGAGACCGTAGTATAACGAAGACGGTACTAGGTCAAAGCAGAAAAATGATTCAGCAGACAATGAGGCATAGTATCACAAGAGCGCATAATAGAGAATAGCAAGCATGACGAATCACAATAGAACGAAGGCGTACATTGTTCTGTCATCGCTGGGTGCAGCGCACGCTTGCCGAATTCCAACACTCGATACCGCATGTGGATTGCCAGTCAATTTTATTCAAGTTCGACTTGGTTGATTCATCGATTTGTCATTTATTTTCGCTGAAGTCATTTTAAGTAAGTGGGTCGCCTCAGTAATGATGCCCGTCTCAACTTGTTGATCGTCATATTCATCCACGGAATGGCACGCCACGGTTCAGACTGGGTAGTTACTTCATGGGTTCTTCCCAACCACTTTCATATTCGCCGATCGGCTTGGCATTGACATGGGCAAGTACAAAATCTCCTCCATGTGATAATTATCCAACTCCATGAGACTGGGACGAAGATCACATGCTATCAATACCTGCGACTCAACGTCAAGGCAGCGATGACGTCATGGTCGCTGGTAAATAGAGTGTACGCCGGATAACCAGCCCGCGGGGGTGACGTTCGTATTACGCCCTTTCTCATAGGAAACACAGACCCTGCCCGCGATGTAATAGAGACAGAGAATGATTTTACAGTGCGCCGATGGCCGGAAGAATTGGGAGCAGAGACTCGGATACGGTAGATGTCGATGCTCGCTGAACATTCGGAGTTCAGGCATCAACATCCGATCCATGTCAACATTCTCGCGCGTCCTTCAAAACGGTCGAAATCAGATCAATCAAATGCCAGAGCTGAGATCGTATTTTGATGTTTTTGAGGCTCCAAATCGTTATTGCGCACTTCAGTTGGAGTAGGTATTTCACCGTATTTGTCATGAACTCTTTTTACTTTGGTCAGGGGATACATAGTGTTTACGCACGCTTGTTTTCTGAGGATTCTCCTTGTTCCCCTTTTCTTTCTCTAACTTCGTGCTCGTCTTAAGGTCATTGTTGTTGTGTTTGAGTCGCGCCCCGACCCTGAGACGTCTGACAGTATTGCCCACAGAGTGTGCGGGGTCCTAGCAGCGCAGACTGTAGTAACTTAGTCATCATCTCGCCTTGCCATCGCGCCCCCATCGTGAATGGTTTAAGTTATGAAGAGAAGTACTAGTAGCAGCGATTGGTCTTCATGGGCATCATAATGAGCTAAAACAAACCTTTTTGAAGCAGGAAATTCTCACGCTCATTCGTCTTTTCAAATTTCCACTAGATTGCATGTTCGACCTTGGAGGCTATCATGATGGATATCAGAGTAACGAGTACGTACAGCTTTCTTTTTAGGGTACTGCGGAAAGAATGAAAGGTCCTTGAAAATGCGATTGGAAGCAACCACTGGCAGTGCATCATGATAGCACCACTAGCAAGGCACGATACAAGCGCTGAGCGCGGTTATATCAAACGTTAGAATATGTCTGCCAAGCTAGTCACTCGCTGAAATCCTTTCAAACCAATCCTTCAAGTATGGCCCCGGTCATAGACGATCCCGTATGGTCAATCAATGTTCAGCGTATACTCAGCTACCCTATAGGTTCGTGGAGAGGAATTCGGATGATATTGATGATATCTAAAGCTATCGCTGATTTTCGCAGTTGCATCCATCGCTTTAGTAGTATACGATTGGGGTGAGCCCGAAGGTGGTACTTTGCGGAAGGAATTATTAATGATCACATATTCTCCAGCACTGACATTCAGTCAAGAGGTCAGTCAGTTGATGAGTAACGGAGCGGCCATTTCACTAATAATGGTTTGATAGTTCGAACTTGTCTGGGTGAGCAGAGTTCGATCTCCGAAGAACAACCGCATCATTCAATTAACTGGCAGATGCAAAAATGGTCCCTCATGACAGTTCTATATCTCGGTGTACGTGTCATCGGTGATACTTGGCAAAGCTGTGCTGACTCACGCCCCAAATAATCCAGGTGCGCTACACTGGAATACCATACTCTGTGTATGTTTGAATGGCTAACAATTTTACACTCTACTAAACCATTCTCACAATCAGCGTTATAGTGATGTATGGTATGTCTCTCCACATCCACTGCCAATCTTTCTTCTTATCTACGTCATTCATTAGGTCTCCCGTCAGTCTCGATGACAGATGCAGTACGTAGTATTCAGCACTGATTCCTGCCGTCCCCGCTAAATATTTTTTATGTAGGGGTGAGTGATATTCACTACCATCTTGCTGGTTCATACAACAATACAATAGTTGTGAGTTCCTTTGAAGTGTCGAGTTCTTCGAGTGATGACTGTTTCACCAGGCACAGCTGTTGCCTTCGCACGATTGTGGATGCCTTACTCCGTAAATGCCATACTGAACAGTGAGAAACCCGTACCTCATTGGTATCAGCTTCACTGAAACATCATGCAAGTCATCATGATCACTCGGTTATATGCCATATATCAGCGATCCAGAAGGATGCTCATATTTCTTGTTATAATGCTCATGGCTAACACGGTCGCCGGGGTAGTGGACATCGCAGTAGCAACTAGAAACATGTCAATGAGTGAGCTTTAATCGTCGATGAAGATCTCAGCACATCACACTCATACCACGAACACCAGAGGAATTTGTCCTCGCTGGTACCTATATGTGCATTTACACCCCTGAGGGAAATCCCCAACCAGCCATGGATGAGGCCTGGGTATTTGGTATTGCATGGGAGGCCTTCGTACTGTGTCTCGCCCTCTGGGCTGCTGTACAACACATCCGTGAACTGCGACGGTCATCAACAGGATGGACCACTGGGGACTATTTCAAGGTGTTGATGAAAGCTCACGTGCTCTACTTTATAGCGTGAGCTCGTCGTTTGTCTGCGATTGCCATTTCTGTTGATTGCACACTCACTAGCTTTGCTGTTGTTTCTTGCTTCAACGTTGGTCTGCTGTCACCAAATACCACGGTACGCCGATCTATGGCCGACATCTTCCATCTGATAGATCATCATTTATATAGGACTCATCTTCTGTGGGAGTTCAGATTTATGATAGTATCCCTGAAATTGCCTCGGTCGTGCAGATGTTTATGCTAGGACCTCGCCTCATCCTTAGCATTCGACAATATCATGCTAAGCTTGTGGCCGACTCCCACTCAAGAATTGGCATTACTGCAATTGCTTCCCAGGAGCTCACGCACGTCACAACTAGCAGTAGTGTATAGCAGGATAAATTATCTGATTGATTAAGTACTTTGCAGGGATATGAGCATTTCCTCTATTGTAAAGGTTTCGAATCATGCCGTGGCAGTCCATTCATGTAATCACATTCAACCAGACATCCAGTAATCAACTACAGTACACTATCTCATAATGCATAACATTTTTGGATGGTCCCACTGTGGGGCAGTGAGAAGTTGTCCTATAATGCATAGACTTGCATGGTCATTATGCATTATGAGATAGTACTTTGGTTGGTTGGGTCTTCAAGGGTCATGTTCAGTTCAATATTTTTTAGTGTACCGGGGCTACGTGATCGCTCGTAGACGACTCTCAACCAGAGGTCTCTCGTGCGGAAATGTTTGCGTTGTGTCGCGGCCAGCGGCTCGAAGGAGGCTGCCTCCAGTTCAGAAATGCGTGAAGTAAAGCCGTCTTTTTCGAGCTTACTTACGACACGAGGAGTTCCTTCACGGAAGGCAGACTACAATAGACTCTTATTTTCGTTTAAACTTTAGACACTGTAGATGTGTCACACCTTTGGGCGGAGCCACGCAAAG
>KV448873.1:0-11553 GCA_001658105.1 Rhizopogon vinicolor AM-OR11-026
GAATGGGCGAAACTACCTCGAGTACTGCGCGCTGTTACTTTTTGAACTGGGTCAGTCATCTCATCCGAGTCTCTCAAATTCTCCTAGTTCATGCATGCACGAGTCAGTTCTATTGTGCTTGATGTTATTCATCAGATTCAGAAAGTACAAAAATATCGTCGGACCAATCCAAGAAACATTTTTCAATGATACGATGAGATACATAATTTACATTATGAGTAGCGTGACTCCATTTCGTCGAAGTTGGTCATGCTGACTTTTAAACGTCATCAAGTCATATCTTCGCTCAGTATCATCATAACTCTGGTTCCTCCAGTGCGTTATATTACTCATGGCTTAATGTTCATGCTCTCATTGTGAGCACAGGTCACATGGATTGCTATCGCAGATTCGTGAGTTCAATCCAAATTCACATAATGCAACTGCTTACGTGTCACATATATCTAGTCCGCAGATTATCATGCACAGCATCTTGGCATCTCGTATCCTGTTCAACCTACGAGAAAGTGAAGAACGCTCGGGAACTCATCAAACGTTGGAAGATCTGACTGACATTCAGTTCCGTCAGCGCTCGACGTTGATATCTGAGGTTTAGGGTAGGGCTGGCCCCATATGTATATCATATTATATACTACTACTGTCATGAGACTTACGAAATACGATATCCGCGTGTCTGTCGGAAGATCCCTACTAATGGGGTTTCATCTAGCTCAGTGCCCATACCCCACCGATTCCTCCCAGCACATCCACGACGGTCGCTTCGCATCATATGGACTTCACACCACATATGGCGCCCACGAAACGAGGTGGAAAGACAAAAAATTACGCGGGACGGCCTGCAGATGATACGTTAGACAGTGGAATAAGCATGAGGCCGTCAGAGCTGTGGATGCGCTTATCGGCATGCCAGAGATGGAAGTGCATGCGCGTGGCAAGAATTGCGAGGATAATGATCTGGAAACTGTGCATCGGGTGATAGTATTTTCAGTAATATTGTTGGAGGCGCGCAGCAGGCTTTCGAGGCACGTACTTTTGTCACAAGGAGTTATACGCGTGCTGAAGGCGCAGAATATGAATCAATCACTCATTCTTACGGATGGAGGGGCAGTGCACGTACTTTAAGGACAAGCGATGCGAAGATATTTAATGCTGAGAAAACTGTCGGAATCGTTGAGGATGTTCATCGATGAGGGATGTGTTGCCAGACCCACTGTCATCTTCTGAACTAGAGCTACTGGACAACTCAGAGAGAATTGTGTTAAACAAGGGCACAGTGAAGGTATCATGTCTGTGACAGGGTTTGCGAATGCCTTGTTGGATACGAGCTCGCTCATCGCGGAGGTTGTCTCGAAGGCGCTTTCGTCGAAGGGTGCGTTTTTCTTTGAATTTGATAAATTCTCGGATGAGATTTTCTGCGCGAGTGAGACGTCGAGCACGGCGACTCCGTCCTGGCATGACTTGGTGCAAAATAACATATGTATGATTTATGATAATTACACGAGAATTGCTAACCGAAGGCAGTGAAAATCGCGTTGAAAATCGTGCATGAATCGATGGTGACGTTCATAGTTCGAACTCGATTCTCCCACGATTCATTGCTCTCGAATCGGTCAAGAATCGACCTCTGAATCGGGTGTCGAATCGACAACTTTGACTGTCCCTAATGTCGTGAAGTGGACAGATATGAATCGGTGTGTCTTCAGCATGTGCATGAACTCGTCCAGGAAGTAGTTGTGATTCTGCCTGACGAGGCATATTAGTCGCCGAATGGTTGGTCGCAGATCTCTGATATATTCCGTTGAGGCTCATGAGTTGCCGGAAGTTGCTATTGGCAGGTCGAGACAGAAGCCCGAAGCCCGAAGCCCGAAGGAGGAGAGGTACTATGGGGATAGAGGTGATAGTTCAGAAGGCGCGAGAGTTGTGGACAGCGCGAGCGGCGCACGTCGAGTGATTGGATTGATAGGCTGCAGGCATGGTATGCAGCCGCGGCGAAGTTTGAAGCTTGAAGACCGGATCAGTGGCAAAAGTGAACATTTCGTACGTTCATGACAGCTTGAAGTTGCGGGGCTACAGTCTGCATGCCGTGGCCGCCGTGACAACGTGAAGATGGAGTCCTGAAAATATTTTGACCAGCCCGCGTTAGGTTAGGTTAGATTTTAAACTCCGGTTAGAACCTGAATGGTCCACACGGTCACCTACGAATTAACTCCCTCCACGTCCAGTGACCACCAATCCACCAAAGCCACTTCCCCACATAATCAATTCACACTCAGTTCGAAGTGTGCCGCACAGCTGGGACTAGGATCTAGATACACCCCCGGAGTCTGTGCCAGAGTCTGCGCCAGAGTGTCCATTTCCCGGACGTTCTCTCGATATATCAGTATATAGACTGTAGTAGCTGAGTCATCATCCCGCCTTGCCATCGCACTCCCATGTGAGGCTTGAAGCCACTCTTCTCGAGTGGACCCCTCGGCCCACTTCAACGAATTTCAGAAATATTACTCGGCTGCGAAGGGGGGAAGCCTATCCGTATTCTGCAGCGCGACAATGATTCACCACAGGATAAAGGACACCATAAGTTCCCGTCGAGGAACGAAAGGAACGCAAGAACCACAAAGTGCTCATGTACCCGGTTTAAATCACAGTCGGAACTCCCAGAAAGGACGGCCGATGTGGACAATTATCCGAATAGTTGGTTCCAAAGAACTGCGATCACCAGGACGCGTGTGACGCTATCGGGAAACCGGTACCTTTTCGGTTCAAGGAGCCCCATTGGAGAGAAATACATCTATACCGTCAAAGCCGGCTTTATAGTATATATACATGCGGAAGGTAGAAATCCGCACAGTAAGACATTATCAAATGAGAGCTGCTACCCAAGATGTTCAAGCGGGTGGATGAAGACTTTTAACCATCGCTTTGCGTGAAGCTCTCTCTCGGTTCGCTAGACTCCTTCAACCCTACCTGCCTCCCGGAATGCTAAAAGTGCATCCCATGCACTTCCGGACGTTATACTATTCATCGCTAGCGCAACCCCTTCCTTGAAGTCTGAAGCCAGACCTGCTATAACGAGAAGCGCGGATGCATTCAAAAGCACGAAGTGCAGAATAGGGGTCAACGACGCTGGTATGGCGTTCCCCGAGGTAAGGAGCGTCTCGAATATCCCCGCATTTTCTGTGGGGCTGCCGCCTGCTACCGATGAGAGCGGATACACGCTCAATCCGAACTGTTCTGGGTGCAGCGTGATTTCCGTGATTTCACCATCTTTCAACTGCCATGCGAACGTATAGCCTGCACAGCTGATCTCATCTAGCCCTTCGGCTCCGCATACTACGAGGGCGCGCTCGACGCCGCCTTCACGCAGGGATTGCGCAAATATCGGACCGAGCTCGCGCTCAGCTACACCTAGAACCATGCCTCGTGGGCGTGCAGGGTTTATAAGGGGTCCAATGACGTTGAATATTGTTCTGAAGGGTAAGAACCTGCGGTAGGGTGAAATCATAGCGAGTCCAGGATGATAATTAAGCCCAAGGATGAAGGTGAACGGCGCCTTAGCTATGGGAAAGGGAGGAGCAGTAAATGAGCAGCCAAGGGATTCCAGAAGATCACCCGACCCGGACAGCGATGTTTGGGCCCTGCTTCCATGCTTGTATTTGATATTAGCTGAGTTGATGTCGAAATAGTACATGCATACGATGCCTACCTTGATCACTCGAGCGCCCGCGCCTGCAGCAGCCATGGCAGCTGTAGTGCTGACGTTGAATGTGTTGTGTCCATCTCCTCCAGTTCCAACGATATCGACAACAAAATCCGTCTCTCCATCTTCAATAAATGGTTTCAACGAATGTGCCCTCAGGAATTGAGCGGCTGCGGCAAGGGATTCCGGGCGTCTTTCGAGTCTTGCTATGTGAAGGGCAGCTAGGAATGCACCTATTTGTGCAGGAAGAGTAGCATCGGGAATGAAAATGTGGTGAAGTGTGAGCTTAAGGTCGTCTGGAGTGAAATGCTCGGGAGTCTTGACGAGTTTCCCCAGTAATATTTTGAAGGAATCGGGGGTATATTCCGCCATGAGTACTTGCAAGAGTATTCAAGTTGAGGATGGTTTTTTTTGCTACGCGTCAAGAGCACATCTTTTATAGGTGGTGGTGTAATTGGATCAAGTATCACCCAGCTGTACATGTGAAAGAAGATGGAGATGGAGGTTCAAAATCTGATGCCAGCACACACGGCAGATCTCTAGTAAAGGAGCCCATAGAATTACAATCATACTCTGCAATTATCCAGATTGAAAATCAGGATATGCTCCGCCCCAATGTTCGTCCATGGTAGTTGCTACGTTTTTCTTTTCCACCATACTACTAACTGCAAACCAACCTTCCTCCTCAAGAGGACTGACTGTTGGTGCTCTCCTTCCGGGAGTTATGGCTGCTGCCCGAGGTAAGGCATCCCTACGGATATTATATTCGCAGATAACAAAAATTCCCGCAGCCATGGCTCCCGCTATTCGACTGGTGATGAGATTAATCAAGGGTGCATGATGATCGCGATGCGGCATATTTGATTTCATCAGTACTGCTTCTGTTTGCAATATTGTCGCGATAGGCCCCGTGCAGACCGGGTGCTTGCATCGTATCTTCGGACTCTGAGATATTGTCATATACTCCCATACCAGACTTGAGACGACAACGTACCAACAAGATCGACTATAGCTGTTTGGTATATGATGGCGGTGACTTCATTTTTTATAAATTACACAAAATAGGACTTATGCGAATTTTGATCACTGCGATCACGCTCGAGCCATACTCTTTGAGGTTCACTTTGACGTAACATATGATCGGCGTTGAATTAAGAGACGTTACGGGAAATCTATTACTAGTAGCGAGTAACTGGATGATCAGCAAACTACTAATTTTGTTACAATTCCCACAAGCCTCACAAGCCACCCACAAGCCTCCACAAACTCACAAGGAATCACAAGATATCAAACCACACAAAATATGGCTGAGATATGTATTAATCTTTATTCTTCATTTTAGAAACACACCAAGTCTTGCAAAGTGTGTTGAGTCATATATTAAATAAAGTAGTCTATTACAATCATATAGATATACTACTCAAGCTATACTAACCTACCATTGTATTGATATTTATCAGTAATGTAGTACATTGAAGGGACCACATTTTTGGTCAATTGAGTGAAAATTCAGATGACAAGTAGGCTGCAAGTACGATGCACTTTTCTGCTTTTCTACTTTTTCATAAGCGCAAATTAAGTGAAATAAGTGAAAATTCAGAGGATGAGTGGGCTTAATTAAGTGCAGTGTGCTTCTTCGCAAAAATGACATGTTAATCCCTTTTCAGATAATTAAGTTTAAAATAAAGCGAAATACGCAAGTTGAGGTTTTCCTGATGCTACATCAGCAGCTAAGCTGCCGAGTCGAGTTTTCGTTGGGCTGTTGCAAGCACTGTCAAAAAAAATGCTATATGTGTGACAGACATCTTCGTAAATGTCACGCAGATGTTTGAATCCCTCTGTGTGACTAACGTTACAAACCAATGTTATTTAGTGACGGCTTGGACCCAAGCTCAGATACGTTTCAAACATCTGACAGACGTTTGACCAAACGTCTCATGGACAAACGGCAGCAAACATACCACATTCAGATCAAGCTAACATATCACACTTGTCTGCCCGGTATCACCCCAGAGGTCTCTCACGGGCCGTAATAATATTTGTATCAAATGTTTTGAGTAGGTTACGGCCGTTTGGTGGTGTACTGAGAGAGTGAGACGTCACTAGAATGATATTCGGGATTTTCCTGTTCAGCTATTCTATTCTCCGTTAGTTGTAGTACTATGACACACTCTTGCCGCGTCACATGCTTTCGGCTTGATTCACAACACAAGGTATGCCGAAGAAGTGAGTGATGTCTATGACCGGGGAAGGCAAAGAACAACTCCGTAGGGGATCAATAATTTGCACGCTATCTTCTCACATCTCGCTGACGTATATCACAGTGTATGCCAGCGAGACAGACACTGACTGTCATATATCTCGCGGTCGGAGTGCAGTACCTTATGATGTTACAATGTTCTTATAGAACAATCCTTCCAGGTAAGATCAAAGAGATTCAGCTCCTGTGACCGCACAATTGCTCGTTTAATAGGAACTTCGGAAGATGATCTATGTCTGCTTGAAGAAGAATTGTACATCTTCAGAGAATGGCGACTTATCATACATGTTGTATGATAGCTTGATTTGATACATGTGTTGTGTTATACATGACTGCTTACCTTTAGAATGGTGGGCCGTGGACCGTGGTAAGGACGACCTTACGGGTTCAAATTGCCATGAACCGCAGATATCACCATGAAGCTCACAAATGGCGCCTTGATGCTGCAGAGGCCTTTTCGTCTGATCTTGATTGCACAATAATTGCCGAAACTAGCTGTTGATTGTTCTCGCACCACTGCTCAATTCTATTGAGGAAGATCAGGTACGAACATGTGAAAAAATGGGATCGACCGTCATAGACAGCTGTAGATGTTAAAAACGAGGTCCCGGAAGCGCCAGTGGTGTTGGTTTCAACTCCGCTTCTCAGCACTAGATAGATTATATATAACATGCATGTCGGTGTAGGCCAGTAGTCCCCAACAACGTTCAATAATGGATATCTCGTATGTTGATACTTTCCCCGGACACCACGGTCTAATAACCGACATCCGTGTTTTAGCTCAGTTCTTCAAGGAGGGTACCAGCACCCAGTTTCGCGATCATGGCAGAGCCGTTCTGAACTCACGAAGTCTATGTTCATGTATCCAATTCTCATTAGCGATGATCCCGATTCTAATGCCGACGTACCTTCCCTTCCCGGCCAACGACGGTGGGGAGTAAATACGCTTGAAGATTTTCTCAGCCCCATCATACAAAAAGGACTAAAAAGTGTATTTATTCTTGGGACACCAACTAAGGTCAAGAAAGTGAGCTGTCTTTGCTCAGTGACAACTCTGAAATGCTGACTGCAAACAAGGACAGTCAAGCCTCGGCTGCGGACGACCCCAACAGCCCTGTAATCCTGGCCATTCAAAAATTACGAGAATTGTTTCCTTCGCTATACATCGCTGTGGATGTTTGCTTGTGTCACTATAATATACACGGGCATTGCGGATTTCTCCATCCAGACGGTGTTATCAACACCGAAATTTCTGTGGCAAGGATAGCGGATATTGCCCTTGCATACGCACGTGCTGGCGCGGACTGCGTGGCGCCAAGCGACATGATGGATGGGCGAATTAAAGCAGTAAAGCAAAAGCTCATTGATACAGGATTTGGAAACAGATGCACACTGATGAGCTTTTCGCCCAAGTTTGCCACTTCGCTCTACGGTCCATTTCGGTAAGTAATATCGTCAACGCGGTTTGTTTGCCCACTCACACATATTAACAGAAGTGCAGCTGGAAATGCACCTGCGTTTGGAGACCGACAATGTTACCAGCCACCTGTTTCTGCCAAGGGACTTGCTCGGCGCATCATCGTAAGCCCAATTGTATTGTTGTTTATCGTATTTGAACATCGTGACAGCAACGAGACGCTGCCGAAGGTGCCGACATCATCATGATAAAGCCCGCATTGTTCTACTTGGACATTATTGCTGAAGCAACACGGCTCGTCCCCGACCACCCGATAGCATGCGCACAGGTAAGCGGTGAATATGCAATGCTACGGGCGGGCGCAGCCACGGGGGTATTTGACTTGAAAACAGTAGTAATTGAGAGCGCCCAGTGTATGGTTCGAGCAGGTGGGTGATATGCGAGCAATAACGTGCTCCCGGCGATATATACTTATGCCGAATCAGGTGCCAACATAATTTCCACATATTTCGCGGCGGAACTTATGGAATGGTTGGATATGTAGTAGTACTTACTTAAGATTCGTCCTTTTGCGACGTGCATGGCTCAGCTATCAAATTCCTCGGCGCACGCCAACACTTCGGTTTCTAAATAAATAAGAAATAGCAGGCATAGTGGAGTTACCACAATAGACAGTGCAAAACGTTTACAGCTAATTCGGAAATTTCCAAAATTCAAAATTCAAAATTCAAAAAAAAAAAAAAAATCAGAAAATTTGTCTGTCTCATACCTTTGCGTCATGACTTTGCCTAATATTGTAACAGCTACCAGGAGTGCTGCTATACTCAAGAAGATCAACACACTCACTATCTTGCCCATCCCAATTCAACATACTTCATCTTCGGGTGATATACATGCCCAAAACTCACATTCCCTTGATGTGTCAATTTTCAAATACTGCTCAAAACTAGTTTTTAACTCGTGTTAAAAACCCTCGGATCGGAAGCTGGAGTTAAAAACATGTCATAAACCTCTGATATAGTTTTTCACGGGGTCCTAATTCGAACTAATCAGCACCTAGTAATCAGCTTCACTCGGCGAGATATCGTAGGCACCAACATCCTCGACGAAAATCTATTAGTGATTCGCTATAGTCAGAACCCAACATCCACGCCCGCCCTCATGCGATCGCCATAACGAATCGTCAAGAAAATGAGCCTACGAGGCGGTGCATAAGCATTCGTCAATATCATGTTGAACCTCGATCTTGCAATCTCACCCTTGTCCGACAAGTGCGAGAACAGCCGCAATGATGTCTGTCCAAGCAACACCGATGCGCTTGATCGATGGGATGACCAGAGCAGTTGCAGCAGATACAATGACTGACCGAGTCGCTCTGGCAAGTGAAGGTGAATCAGTACAAAGTTTATGTCGAGCTATGTTTAGCAACTGACGCATGAGCAGCTGTAATCTCAGCGCTTCGAGAGTGCGCCACGTCCACATTATAAGAGCCGATTGGACTTATCACACAAAGAACCTGCAAAAATCAGTGAGTGACTTGATGCACAAGGAGACACAAAGACACACCCCCATTCCATTGATAAAGAGACACAATAAATTCAGCGATAGACCGATCAGACCGCCAATATATGTTGTCACTAGCCCTGACGTCACAATGGATAGTGGTACCATGAACAACCCTCCGATCCATGTCGCTCTCAGACGGTCTTCTGGATACCACACTCCTTTGCGCCGCGCCCGCAACTTTCTGACTACAATATCAGACAGGCGGCCAGAAACAGGGGCTCCGACTGTCAAAGATTATGCTGGCGATCTGTGAAAATGTAAGGGTCTGTACTTACTGATGTTGCCCAGTCCGGTTGGGAGGAAACACGCTCCGATGACGGCTTCGTTCGTGATGCCGTACCGGACACCCTACACCTTGATTAGACAACAAGATATAAGATGATATCTAACTTACAATGGTATACGCAATCGGCACGAGGAGAACTACATCATATTATATGAGAATGCACTGAGGAGATAATACCAATGCACCATAGTCACTGACGGTCACAAGACCCGTCGCAAGCGTCTAACGTACAAATTATATAACCCGCAAGGTACCGAAAAAGATGCACTCACAGTTGCAAGTAAGTTCGGACTCCGGAGCAGCCAAAGACTACTCAGGGGATTGACCCATGCGATATGAAATCTCCTCTCCTGCGTGACTTTCTCAATGCCCATCGCGCCCGGATGGCTCGTCTCAGGGAGAGAAAGGGATATGAGAAGCATCTCAAGCAGGCTCCATACACCGAGGGAGTAGTGCAAACCGCACCATGACCAGTACTGCGCCGCGGCACCTGTTTTATTGCCAGGGTCAGCCTTCATAAATGCCGAGGCCAATAACGATGCACACCTCCAAGAAACGGGGCAATAGCGAAGCCAAGAAGCGTAGCCTCACTCAACACTTAGCACCCATATACAAACCATTTACAATCATTCCTCACACCATAGAATATTCCCATACTAGTGCCGCGCTCCTCCAATTTGTAGATGTCGCTGATAACACCAGCACCCAACGACATGCCTCCGGAACACCCAAACGTCTGAACAAATCGCCAGAATAGCAGACACCGCAACGACGTCGACATTGCAACACCGCAACTTCCCATGCATAAGATCGGCATCCCCCACAAATACATCAATCGGCATCCGTCTGCAGGATGTCTTACTCGAGCCCAACGCTAGACCATAGCAAGACGACTCACAGAAAGATGAATATGCTGCCCAAATCAGCGCTCCAACGGCAGTAGCGAAAATTGACATACTGACACCCAAGCTGTGGAATCATTCGTCAGAAGTTTGATGGCTAGTGTATCATCTGAGATTCATACGACACTTACCTTACAACGGCATGTGTTGAGTTAAGATCTTTTGCCATCTGAGGGATGGAGGGCAAGAATGTTGCTTGGACGAACACTGGTTGAGACATTTTATCAGCATTGCTCCCTGCATCCTCGGAGGTTACTTGCTTGGCAATACACCCGCAAGAGACACGACGAGCACGATCCACCTCTTCTCACCCGGCCTGAACCTGTGATAAAAAGTCTCTGGCGTGAGATCATCACGAGTCGCCAGCGGGGGACTTTCTTCTGAAGCCATCTAGGGCACTCGTGCGCGCGGATGGATAGCTGGGTACTAAAAACCTCATTCGAGTTTATAGCACTCCGCTGTGCGGGTCCGTGTGACATAGACGAATTTGAAGATCTGTATTGTTGACGTTAAATTTTAAATAAAGAGGGAGAGAAAGAGATCGAAAAAATATTCCTGAAGACTTGTAATTCAATAATTGATTAATGCTATGACCGACGTGGACACCGTGAAATTGAGCTGCGAAAATCATGAAACAATACGGTGACCTATTTCTGTTATTTCAGTAACTTAATAGTCCCACTCGTACAATCTAGTGAATCATATTCATTGTAGCTACATATGTCATGATTCTTGCAGAATATACAAACACAATCCGGTGCCGCGTAGATCGTTGGCTGCGGGTTGGCCCGATTCAGATGACAGGGTGCACTGAACTTCCGATGCCAACTCATGAGTCGTTACTTTTCGCACCATGATGATGATATGTTGCTTGAGGGAAAGATAACGGCAATTGTCAATACGCATGACGACAGCTGCAAAACGCAATTGCATGAAGTTATTCGGCGCGGAGTAACACATAAAACATCAGGAAAACATTGGATTCCTTTTTCGGCCTTTTCTTACTTACAGCTGTGTGCAAAAAGGTTGACAGTACTACGCGTAATTTGAGTGGATTAATATGTAGTCCTGGGAGACATTTAAAACTCGCCAACAAAAATCTGCAATCAGCGAAGGAGAACGACCTTGAACGCAATGTGATTTCCGCACCCAATTCAATCCCTTTGGCCATAATGCGAAAGTGAGTTCAAGTTAGTCTTCCATTCAAGCCACTATTCTCAATTTCTCATAAGTACCAACAATATTAATGCAGGTTTACGAATAACGTTCATTTGGCTTGTAACCTGCTTCAGAAGAATTAGTGAAATATATTCGATCATATTGAGAACATGTAGTGTAGTATCGAATTGCTCTACTCAAAATCTTTACTTTTTGATAATTGAAGGAGGAGTAGACATTTTCATGAGAAATGTAACATCGTGACTC
>KV448874.1:0-11430 GCA_001658105.1 Rhizopogon vinicolor AM-OR11-026
CACCGGCGGGCTCGTATTACTCGACAACCTTCCATGAAATTCTTACGAAGGCTAACAGTGCGAACAGCGATAGTACGATGAGTGTTGGCTATATCCACCACGAACCTGAGAGCGCCAGCGCACCCCCTGTATCTGCCCCGCTTCCATCGGCTTCCTATCCACCCGCACCTCTTCCGTCCGCTTCTCGTCCACCCGAGCCCCTTCCGTCCGCGCCCATTCCATCTACTTCTCTTACATCTGCATCCTTTCCATCCGACCACCTTTCATATTCCCACCTTCCATATCCCGACATTTCATCTGCCCCCTTCCAATCTGCTCCTCCTCCTACTGCACACGTTCCAACTACCCATATTCCAACTGTTCGTCCATCTGCCCCACGTCCACGTCCTATCACCAAATCTCGGAATTTCCGCGACGCTGGCATAATGACAGAACCAGTCCCAGAGCCTACAAAAGAACACGAACCGTTCCTCGACCCTCTCCCGCCGACCCTCGCCCGCCATCCACACAGACAACTCACCGCCGGGCGCCTCCAGGAATTCCAAACAAACCCGCTTGAGCTCATCGACAAAGCGTTCTTGCTCATCGTCCCCGACGCAAGCAGCAGTCTCGGCAAGCTCATACTGTGCAAAGTCATCGAGCACCGCGTGTCGTCTGCTGGCCATCGGTTCCTCGTGCAGTTCTGGGGCGATGCGACAGCGAGCGAGATGGGCGTTGAGATGATGCTGGATGTGTTGACAGGGGGATATGAGATTGATCCTCCACCTGTTAATACTGGGCCTGGCTCTGGGCCTCAGCCGTCGTCGGGTTTGACGGGGAGGTTCTTTGGTGCTTTGCGTTCGCTTACTGGGTTATAACTGCAAGTATTGGTGTTTTTGAAAGTGATTTGGTTTGTTCGTCTACCCACACTTTCCTTGTGGTTTTTCCTCAGTCTCCGTTTATTTGAATGTACCGGGCTTTGAGAGGATAGGATGTGTGTTGGATTCTCCGCCCTCGCTGATGTGGATATACCCATCTGAACATATCCGGTTCATTCTTTGGATATCTTGTTCGTTATTTTGATCTCAATAAGTATATTATCTTCTATGTTGTATCGTGTGTCGATAGTAATGCCAAGCTGGTGTCCTCTAAATCGTTAGACTCGTAGCACTGCATTTCTGCCAGGGCGGCGCGCCTTGGAATCTGCTATTTAAGGACTTAGCCTATAGGCTTGCAACGTGAACCGTGTCAGTCCTTCGTTGTGGCGTTAGTTGGACTTCGTTAGGTCGCTAGTCATAGCGAGACTAAATAGAAGGAAGCCAGCCATTCCTTCTTTATTATAAGGGTTGACATTGCAGCGGTGGTCGATCTTCAGCTGTACGTCTCTCCGGGAACTATCAGCTATGACTGCACCTACCTTCTTATTGTACAAAGTAGCTTAGGATGGACTTCTGTTATATTGGTCGGCTATCGAACGATCTGCGTTGCATCATCCTCGAATTGGTCTGTGAAGAAGACCAAACCACCTTCTAGGGTAAACTGAGTCTCACATGTTGGGATGATTGGAAAGAAGACAGGCTTCAGTTGGCACAAGACAGACGTCATTGGGCACGATGCAAAGATCATTACTATGGGAGAGAATACCATCCGCCATCGGTGCTCATTCTCGGAGTCATCTTAGCAATGGGTGTCTGTGAGCGCTGGAAATGTCTCTTACATGTCAGCTGGGAAATTTTCTCCTGATGTTGCTCATGTCATCGGCGAAGAAGCTGCACAAACACTGGTGGGACAAGAGGTTCTCAAGGGTGAAAGTAAGGTCATCGTCAATCTGCTGGAGTCCACTGGATCTCTTGTGAAAATGCACAAGATCAAGCATCGCTATCCATGACTGGAAGACTGGTGAACCTATCATCGTAACGTAAGTTATACCTTGCGTGAGGTAGTCTATTTTGGTACTCACAGGTCTAACAGGGCTACGTCGCAATGGTTTGCCAACCTGGACGGTATCAAAGATAATGCACTCAACGCACTGGAGGATGTACAATTCTATCCATCTTCGTGTATGTTCTTCCCTTGCTCGTGGAATTATACGCACTGTGGAAAGTAAAAACAATTAAATTGATTGACACTGACACTGAATCTTTGGTTACTTGAATTCACGACACCTAGTGACATTGAATTTCATTGTTAACGATTTGACGACGCTGAATCTTATTGATCCTAAGGACACTGAATGTCACCGTCAAAACCTTTGACTCGGACATTTGACGACAGCGGGTGGAGCCGGTGACTGGCACTCACCAGTGCCTGCAGCTGATTGAATAATTGAAATGGTTCTTCAGAATAGTAACTTGGAGGACAGGTAGAATAACGTACCCACGACACACGCATCTCGATGACTCAATATCTCCCCCTCTCTGTCGTAAGTTTGCCCCTGGTTGATGCAGATTGGTGACTTTGCGGCGAAGTACTTAGTTATGCGAGTGATTATCAAGAGTGAGCGCTGACGGAAGTTGTAATCTACGTAGCATGGAGACTCACTGCTTATTCCGAATCTCCGATTCCAGTCCACGTCGGCCGACGACGACTAAATGTTGAAAGATGATGTTGACACAGCACAAGAAGTAACGAACTTGACTAGTCGGCATTGACAACTTGCTTACTCAGCAGTGAATCACAGCCTCGCGGTTCAGGTTCACTTTAGAGATTCGTTTCGTGGACCAGGCTGGCAGAGCAAAGTCAGACATGGCCATCATTGATTTTCCATGCAAGGCTCCTGTCTTTTACCTTTCAAAGCTTCGAAGCTTCACCTGGCTTGCACAATTCCATAATGATATTGACGTAAACTGTCACTGCCTCGCGGTCATGTCACAATCATTCTTCACCGTGACTTGCTATAGCCTGTCCGACAACGGTCAGATCTAACTTCTTATTATAGTCACTTCAGCCTTGCCTTGACCTGAGCGTCTATCGCCGGTTAGCCATCCCCAACTTGACAAGGTTCCGCCGGTGAGTGCATATTGCGGCAACCAAGCTCTTATCCTTAACAGGTATGGGTGATCCCGTGGAACCGACGACTTCCAGCTGCGAAATCATTTTTAAGAGGCATCGTTATTTGGTGCTCGAAGAGGAGTCCTCGCTTTGGGTGCCGCCGCTGTGCTGCTCTGCCTTCAAATGAAATCAGTTGACATACCAGTGTCCCGCATATTCGCGGCTCCGTGTGGTGGTCGCCGTGCGATACCAGAACCGACATGGAATGTTCACGTTGCGTTCCCGATCACTGGAAGTTCTCCTCAGGTCTGTGCCTAAATTGCTTGATTCCTGGTTGCGAGCTAACCAGGGCACTCTTTCCATGTCTGGGACTCAGCTAGGTACACCAAGCAGTGCAAATTGTCAAGTCATCTCATGTGTACAGCAACTTGGCTGATGTGCCCCTCCCAAGCATACTGAACGTGTACCTTCCAACCTAATGTACCTTCTAGCGATCGTTACTGAATGGAATGAAGGCACCATTGCTTTAGTCCTTTCTGGTGTCCCTGCTCTAATGAGAGTTTTTTAAATTATTTTTCCTTCTGCATCTTATACGTTGCAATACATTTTCATCGATTTCATCAAAGGTTTATTCAATGGTGATCATTATAATTAGATATGTCCGAGACGGACCAATACCTTTTCGATTGTTTAGCCTGAGCCGATCATTCTTGGTTTGCATATAGACAACGTTCCACAAATAACAACAGTACCTGATTTCATTTTATTCATGAACACCTCAGCGCTCAACTCTTACCTTCGTTACAGTGTTCTCCGGACCCTTCTAGTCCGATGCGTCCGTGCAAAAGGCTTGATCCACCAGGGCCAGCAGCCATATGTCATCTGCATTTGTCCTTCCTATACTTGAAGGGCTGTCTTGGCCTGCTATGCTGACCTAACACCGCTATGGAATGCCTGAGGCAATATGACCGTCTCAGAGACTTCGACTCCGAGTATGACACCGTATTTTCAAACTACCGGCACGTCATTGCTAGCTTCCGAGATGAAATCCGGATGTTCGGCATACGCTAGATGTCTGCAGAGCAAGTCTTTCGCGGCATGGTGACGCCGTCAATCATCCCGTGGGTGCAACAACTGCTTTGACCAGGCAATGCTCAGGGGCCACTATACTAGGGTAGGAAGATAAAAGCTGCGAGGAAGTATGCATTCCTCATTCCTCATTATCATTTTCTCCTGCATCTCAACCCTCCACTGCTCTCCACGGAGCAAGAACCACCGCCGATCGTGAATAATCACGATGTTTATTCCTATCTTAATCATTTCTCTCATTACATCGATTAATGCTGCATCCATAGTATCCCATTCACGGTCCTACCCATTGCCTCGGGCGGGTGTACTTGGGCCCAAATCTAGCATTACCATAGGTAATAGCTTGATCGCCCCCGATGGCTTCGAACGCTCGTGAGTCTATCCCAACGCACTCGAGTCCAAAACTCATCTATTGGCCTTGAACAGCGCAACGCTAGTTGATGGCACATTCCCTG
Source organism: Rhizopogon vinicolor AM-OR11-026 (assembly GCA_001658105.1). Lineage (NCBI taxonomy): Eukaryota > Fungi > Basidiomycota > Agaricomycetes > Boletales > Rhizopogonaceae > Rhizopogon > Rhizopogon vinicolor. Next base: position 4,515 of record KV448874.1, read on the forward strand.
GTCCCTTGATTTCAGCCCAGAAGGTGAGCTTCCGTGGGCTGCAAGTCGTGCACCAGCATTAACATCGCAATAGGGCGACAAATTTTCCCTCCAGGTAATCAACAACCTTACAGACCCCTCGATGTTCCTGAGTACAAGTGTCGTAAGGAATATCACATTGACATTGCCAATTAGTTAATTAAACTTTTTACTGCAGCACTGGCACGGTCTGTACCAGAATGGGACGAACTATGCCGATGGGGTGTCCTTCGTCACGCAATGCCCCATTACGCAGAACCAATCCTTTACACACACTTTCTCTGTCCCGAATCAGGCAGGCACCTATTGGTATCACAGTCACTATTCCGTCCAGTATGTAAGTATCATTCACATCTTGCACATGCAGTGGATAGCTCACCTGTGGAACAGTGCGATGGTCTGAGGGGACCCTTGGTAATCTATGATCCTCATGACCCTTTGGCACATATGTACGACGTTGATGATGGTGAGCGGGCAGTTGATTCCTATCAAATACGCTGACTAATTGTGTGTCCCTAGCAAGTACTGTAATCACACTTGCCGACTGGTGGGTTTTAGTCGCATCGTTCCTCTGCTCTATTAATAGTGTCACCAGGTATCATGTTGTCGCCCCCGTATTGCGCTTTATCATAGGTGCCAACGCCAACACTTCCCTTATCAACGGACTCGGTCGTTATCCCGGCGGACCAGCGTCTGAGCTTGCTGTTATCAGCGTGCAGCATGGAAAGCGATACCGCATGCGCCTGATTGCAATGAGTTGCGACCCCAACTTTACGTTCTCTATCGATGGCCACAACCTCACCGTCATCGAAGCAGACGGAGAGGAGACTCAGCCTCTGGTGGTAGACCAGCTCACGATTCTGGCAGGCCAACGTTACTCCGTTGTTCTAACAGCAAACCAGCCAGTGGGTAACTACTGGGTACGATCGCTTCCTGATTTAGTGACTGCGACCTTCGATGGAGGGCAAAACTCTGCTATCTTGCGTTACAATGGTGCCCCAGTGGCCGAGCCGACTACAAGCGCTCCGGCGGTGGCCCAGAATCCATTGGAAGAGTGGAATTTGCATACTCTAATCAATCCCGGTGCTCCTGGTATTCCAGGGTATGGGAATGCGGACATCAATCTCTACCTCGTAGCCGCCAACGTCAACGGATCATTCCAAGTGAATGGTACTTCATTCGTACCTCCCTCGGTGCCTGTTCTCCTCCAGATTCTCAGTGGGGCTCAAGATGCGACTCAGCTGCTTCCAAGCGGGAGCGTTATCGTCCTAGAGGCCAATAAAGTCGTAGAGTTGACATTGACAACAACCGGTCCAGGCGGACCCGTGCGTCTTTTCCTGACCTCCGATGATTATGTGACTGATATATGCATTGTACCAGCATCCGATACATCTTCATGGGGTAAGCTCTTTGTGTCTTCGATGACATATTTGGCTGATGCTGAAATCCATTAGCATACCTTCGATGTCGTACAGAGCGCAGGCAACAGTACCTTCAATTACTTGAACCCCGTTCGCCGCGACGTGGTAAGCGCTGGCGGCCCCACGCCCAATCAACAAATGGTTATACGATGGGTAACAGACAATTCTGGTCCCTGGTTCTTACATTGGTACGACATTTTTTTTATCGAATGTTGAAGAAGGTACTAACTCTTGAACGAAGTCACATTGACTGGCATCTTGATGCGTAAGTCTTCTGTGACCTTACGAAAGGACATTGCTGATACACATTCAGCGGTTTTGCCGTGGTGATGGTCGAAAGTCCCTCGGATACCCTCGCACACATCAATCCCATACCTCGTGGGTTATAATTAGCAAACCGTGCTTCCCTCAACTAAACTTTATTTATAGCTGCATGGGATCAGTTGTGTCCGACCTTTGATGCACTATCTGTCGATCAATTGGGGGGTGGAGGTCTCCTTGCTTATCAAGAAGCTCAAAATATGACAAATATTCTCTTCCCATATACACCCGCGCCTCAGTAATTTATTTTTCTGAGGCAAAGTAATGTAACCGCTATATTCGGACTTCCTACCCAGTATACCCATAATTCGAGCGTGCTAACGTTCACTCCCTTGTTTATGTTGTATCTCGGGCTCTGACCCACTTACTGTCCTTACTAGTACTGTCACTTTTCGTACCTTTCTGCTGTCGCCTTCGAACTCTTCATATATTATTAGAGTCAGTTCAGAAACTCGCAGGTTGGGGGATATTTGCCAACATTTGCCAACGTGAGTATCGGTATGTATCATCCCGACTGTCGGAGCTTGAATGCCATCAGTGTACCGTATCTAGTACCCTCTCATTCCATGCCCGAGCTTTACGGAGCAACAAGAGTGTTGAGTTGACGTGGGCCGGGGTGCCCAAGCACGATGTGGGCCAGCGAGTAGGCCAGGGAGATGCTGAGGAAGCGAGCAGAGTGGGACGATAGTCATGCAACTGAGAGCTTCGGCAAATGTAGCCAGCAGACGCATGTGTTGAAGATCAGAGGAACCCAGGTCGCAACACTGAGACCTCCACATCGCGAACGACGTCCATTAAGGTCAGCATCCACGATATAGGCCGAGTGTAATTCAATGTCGCCAAAGTTTAAAATTTATGCACGCCAGAGTCAATGCCTGAACGTGGATCGATGTATGTTGTCAGACAGGTAGGATGGTGGCGAGGACATAACATACCTATGACGGCCGGTATGTATCAGAGTCTAGCGGGTGCAAACCAGAAGATCGTCAAACATAAGTCGGCATCTAGCATGAGCATAGAATACGAAACATACATTGTCGCGCCGGGTGAGGATGGCGAAAGCAAGTTATAGAAGGAGATCGTCAGCACAGAGTGGTATACCTAAGACGCCATATACCCAGTATGCTGTAATGTTGTTTGCCGGGATAGATCTCTGGGTCATAGTAATATATGTAGTGCATGCCAGTAGACACTGTTCGCCGCAGCCTGTTGAGGTTGGACCGTCAGACCCTGTGTGCGAGACAGTGTCAGCCATCTAATATAGCTTCAGCGAGCACGAAACATACTATATGAATGCCGGCGGGAAGGATGAGTGTCAATGTGGTTATATGTTAGTCAGGGAGGATTGTGACGAGGACGAAACATACCAATGGCAGTCTGCGTGCAATCCGGCAAACGTCCACAACGGCCAACGAGCACGAGACAAACATTGTCGCGCAGGGCGGGAGGGTGGAAGCAAGTAACAGAAGAGAGAAGATTGTCAGCACGTGGAATGGCCGTGAATTCGAAGATGAATGGTATACAGGAGGGGATTGAGGTTCGCGAAGGAATAGCTTACTTATTAGAAGTCAGCGTACTGCTCTGAGCGGCCAGTGAACGGGCTGGACATTAAGTTGTCCTTGTCGAACCAGGTGACCAATCTGTCCCTCCGAGAAGTACATGGCTTCGACGACGATGTTGAGGTAGCACAGGGAGCTGAAAGGCTATTCGAGGCAGACAACCAATCGCAGCATAAAAGCACTGATCAAGCGTGAGTTCGACAATACCGAGACGCACCGTACTATATCTGTGGGGAAACGGTGACCGCACTCAAATCCACTGGTCTACGGGCTATTTCGTGCAGAGCATGGGTCTTGACTCCTTGACCATTGATAATAGTGCTGATCTCATGATGGATTGTATTTGAGGTTGACGAGTCTTTCTATGACCCCACCGCATCGAAACCAGTCTCGCGCCTTGCGCATCAAGTCGCACATCCTTTGTCAATGCCTAGTGCCTTCCTGACGTTCGTCGCGGACGCCCCCACCTCCGGGACGCGGCCATTCACATTGTCTGGATACTTCTGGGCGGTCGAACCCCTGCACCTTCCTGAGTATATCTAACTCACTTTCACAAGCCTCTCTGGGCCAATAGACCTTCGCAACCATTTCGCTGGAACTGTTTTCACTGGGGTGTGCTTGCATGAGCTGAGAGAGTCGGTCATTCTGCACAGGAAAGACGTTGGTTGCACATCCACAGACGACAGTGAGTCGTGCGGTTCTCAGCCTCCAAACCAAATTTAAATCGACAACCCTGAGGTGTTTATCCTCGATGTGAACAATGGCACGCTTGAAATAACGGGTTAAGGCCCCATTGCACATCTTGAATGAAATTGAAGCCAGATGAAATTGAATCGTGTCCTGTGGACCAAAATATCAGACGTAAATGAAGTCATTTGGCACGAGTGAGCAATCCGACGAGGCGTCCGAGTCTCTGGTATTTCAAGGACTTACTCGTCACTATACAAGAGATGGTGTGCTGCCGCGCGAGCGCGAGCGATATATAAACCATTCTCAGGCTGGACGACTGGATGTTGTTTCTCCGGCTCGCAAGGCATAACTTAAATATGCAAATACTGTCCGACCACCGGGCGGGTTAGCATGATCGGTCGGACCCTGAAATGCGAATGGCACATCTCACCACTCGGTCGGTCCTATCACATCTGCATCAACAATCGATTCCTCCACGGATTCTGAAATTTCTTGCAACTGACCATCTCGTGTTGCGGCCTGGTGCTGGTGACCACTGCGACTTGGCAAACTTTTCGGTGCTATGTAGTTACCTGCAGTAAACGTCACGTCTTGTGGTCACGTGGCTGGCAATAACAACGCTTGTTGATTTAATCTAGTAGGTAAGCAGCGGTGAGTATGCTTGAGTTGAATACCGAGTGACTAGGACTGGGTGTCAAGACTGTAGTAGGATGTATTCGTAGGAGGAATCGGGTGAGGGGACGTAGAAGGTGATGGCGGGGCTGATTAACTCATTGGACCCGGACCGGGTTAGTTTGCCTCGAGGCAGCGCTTCCATTGGTGGCCCTTACCCACCCCCCTTGTCATCCTTGCAACGACGCAAGCCACGTTGGAAACGCGCGTACGTCTTCCTCAGCATTTCTGTTATCAGAGACAGATCTCACCTCTGCTTTCTTCCTGTCTTCTCCTTCCAACACAGCGAGCAACACAGTCATTGCACGCAACCCATGACCACAAGTCACTCACCGCACAGAACAAGAAAGGTCCCAATGTATTCAGTTGTTCAAGGTGTGCTACACTTATTTTTGCTCGAGTTCCCATCCCAGCGTCTTCTCCAACTTGATCCTGTTGATCTTCATGATTAGCACGGCCGTGATGACGGCCCATAATTCCTTTTACTGTCTCTGAATCATCTTATACCATACTTGCCCTTCTTGACCTGCTTCCATCACCTTTGACTGTCATATTCAATCCCTTTTGTTAAAACCCTGCCGGATCTCTCGTATCCAACACCCAAAACTGATGCATCATCTCAGGCTCGGCCCACAACACGCCCCCTCGTGAGATGTCTCCATCTCCAAGACAAAGGACGATCAAGGCTCAATCAATGCCTATCGTCCCCTCCGTCATGCAGATTTACAACGCTGCAAATCTGCCTGCCAATCAGCGTCAGGCACAGCAAGCGAGTCCCCCCACTGCAACCATATCCCCGCAGTCAAAACGTACTTCCTCGCCACCGGCCATCACACAAGCCTCACCAAACCTGGCTAAACTCCCATCTCCACCCAATCAGCATTCTCATCTCCGTGAAGAAGCAGTGCAGGCCCATCATTTTCCTCCTGCTCCTATCCACGCCATGAGCCAGCCCAACATACACCAGGCCCCACCACCTCCCCCCCAGCACTCCCTCAGCCAGCCCAACATCCACGCTCACATTAACAGCATGAATCCAACCATGGGCTACCCCCGCCCTATCAATAGGATAGCTGCTCCCCATTTCTTAACCCAATTCCACACCATGGAGGAGAACTGGCAGATGACGGAAGAGCTCATGGCAGAGATCGAGCGTGCGGACTATGCCCAGGCCATGAGCCAACAGCCCCCCGTCCCTGGAATGTCCGGCGTAGCCTACGCCGGCGGCGCAGCGAGTGGTGCTGTGTACGTGCGCGAGGTCCCCTCGCCGCTCAAAGACCCCCTCGGAGATCGGGTTCGCGCTAACGAACGGGCAAGTCCAAAGGACGTAGATAGCCAGGGGAGCAACAGCCTCCAACGCTCCCGCTCCATGCGCATCGTCGAACGCGAGAAGGACTCACAGCCGAGCGACACTTCTCGTGCACGCGAGCGCCCACTTCCAGCGAGCCAGGCTGGCTCTCCGTCATACTCGCCGTTGGGATACCCCCAGCAGCGTGCGCCCACTCCTGAGCGCACTTCCCCCCCTTATCACACACCTACGGGGTCGTCGGGTGGTGAGAGCGTGACTGCGGTGGACGTAGACTACGTTTCGTATAAACGGGACTCGTATCAAAACTCGTCCCATAGGATTCCTACTCCGCCTACAGCGCGTAAAGTACCAAACACAGATGCAGCTGATAATTCCCGCGTGACGCCACCTGCTGTCAGCAAGCTTTCCAGCAACACGCCACCGCTGCAGGCAATGAAGACTCGAACGCCCGACAAGTCGCTCCCTGTCCAAGAAGAACCAGAAGACGATATCGCGGCGTTCAAGAACAGTGATTATGGACATAACGAGGACGATGATGATACACTCATCGAAAATGACATGGAATTCCCTTCTGGAGGCCACGAAGACCACGAAGCAGAACCAGAGTCTTATACCCCGCGCTCACCCACCGTCAACTTACCCGAACCCTATCCAGTCAGGCAATACGCCCCCCAGCCCACAAATCAGCGCCTTGCAAACCTCGGCAAGCACCATCGCAATGGCAGCACGGATCAGTTGGGCCTCCGAAGTTTTGATGCAGCAGTGTTTGAAAAGCCTCCCGTCAGATCTACTGAGGAGCGCCGTGAGTCGCCCGCACTTCCTGTGAGGCTGACGACTGAGGATACGTCTGATGTATCAGAGCATGATCTGCGGCACCAACACAGCCGTACGTTTTCTGACACTCGTGGGTCAGAACAGCAACAGCA
>KV448875.1:0-11425 GCA_001658105.1 Rhizopogon vinicolor AM-OR11-026
ATCACGCCAGGGCCGGTATATCGTGCACGGACCATTTACTCCCATTCACACAGGCTTAAAAGGGAGCTTCCTACGTAGAACTAGAAGTACAAGCAGTCGGGGCAGCGGTAGCCCCCTGACGAGAGCTTTCGCAGGCTCGAAACTGCTGCCCTACTGCTTTACTAGCCATTTCCCTCCCTGTGTAGCAGCACCATATCTTCGGAGAAGGTGGTATGCAGCAAGCGTGAAAGATGGTGGTCGGCCTAGTACACTAATCCGAAGTCCTAGTTCTATCGCCCTCGTACCTCGGGCAGAGAACACCAACATGCCGTAGTTTTCTTTTCGGACGTACCGTTACATCGTCACGATTCCAGTGTGCCAGTACGGTATCAACGTCGCTCGAGTACTATTAGTCCAATGTAGGCATGGCAGAATGTCACCTCCTTGACTGGCGGTAATTTCGTATTAGGAAATGTAACTGTGACTCTAAGTGCAGTTTGAGATCAGTGGTTTAAAAGGGCGTGTCACAAGGTTGGTCTATCAACTTCAGTTCCCAACTTCCCTCGGTTTACTCGATTAAAATCATGACCAGCCCTACCTTGCCCAATGTGCAGCATTACGAGCCTGCGCCTCCTACCAAGGCAAATTGTCTGTGCTGACTTGAAGTCTCTGCAGAACTGCAAATAACTGACGTGCGCATTGACAATTTGACAGTGGAGTATGTCGACCTTGCTGTCATTGACTTTTCCAAAGCCGCCACCGAGGAAGGTCGTGCCGAGCTTGCAGATAAAGTAAAAGAGGGCCTCCACAACCACGGATTCTTGTACATCGTGAATCATGGATATAAGCAAGAAGAGGTGAAGCAGTTGATCTCATAGCGCCTGCATTACTTCTCAACCTTGACTCAGACAACTCGTATGTTTGACATCGGGGACGTACCCTTCTCGTGCGTCCCTGATAATGAGAAGCCAAAGTATGCTGCCAAAATGTTTGAAGCCGGGTCCGAAGAAGGCTATAAATTACGGAAGTACTGGGTGCGCGACGGAATACCTGACCAATTGGAGCAATATTGTCGTGAGCAGGATGCATTCAATTTTGACCGACTCACGTCATATATTTTCAGCCAATCGTCATGTGAACAAGCTAGAGCACCCTGAAGCACTCCTTCCTCTCCTCCCAGAGATCGACAAGTTTTGCAAATTCAACCATTTCCATGTATTGAATAACATTCTGAGGTAAACTTGCCACCCTTGAGGATGATTCCCCGATAACAGGCTTCCGCTAGGCTTATTGCACGCAGCCTCGAGTTACCCGAAGATACGCTCGTCAATAAACACAACTGGGACGCTCCTAGCGAGACTGCTGGTAAGTACTTCCTGAAATATTCGTGCTTACCGTCGCTGACATCTTCATCAGTTAGGTTTCTAAAATAGCAAGTACTCCCCAAAATTCAATTATACCCTCCAGAAAATTCACCTATGTTAGCTTCCCATCCACGGAGGAAGGAGCAACCGACCATTTGCTACAGGGACACACAGGTTGGTAACCTCACTCTCGAAGCAAAGAGTGCTCATCAGTGCTACCGCAAGATTTCGGAACCGTTACGGTTCTGTGGAGTCAGCCAGTCGCCGGACTGCAAATCCAGACCCGTGAAGGTGAATGGCGCTGGATCTGTCACATGGACAATGCTCTTGTAGGTGGTCACAACGGTCGATGTCTCAATACGTGCTAAAGCAGAATTCAGGTCATCAACGTGGGCGATGGAATAGAATTCCTCACCGGTGGGTACTACAAGGCCACGATTCACCGCGTTGTACAGCCCGTTGAGGATCAACGCCAATACACTCGCCTTGGAGTAATCTACTTTGGCAGGGCTGACGATGATGTCAAATTGATGCCGATGGCTGAAAGCCCAGTCCTGCAGAGAGAAGGAATTGAGAGACGTTGGGACGATAATCAAGCACCAACGATGGAGAGATGGGGAAAAGAGAGGGCCATTGCTTACGGCAAGCAGGGTGTAAATGAAGTAAACATCAACGGTGTGTCAGTCGGGTACCACGACTGAAGCTTCGAGATGTAGTTGTATCTCCGAAAGACGGGTAATATGATAATAATATCATATGTGAAAGGACTAACTTGAAGGGTTCGGAGTTGCCGTGTTGAAGTTGCCGAACAAAAGGAATACAACTTGAACGCACTGGGACATCGATGGTGCTCACCTTCTGTCTCGAAAAGCCACCCTCTACAGTCGACGTGGCCGAAATAATTTTTCAAGTTACATACAATTTTTTGAAGGTCACATATCGGCACTGGGCAGACAACTTGAATCACAATGGAATCAGTACGGCACAACTAGTCTGCAGACTGCAATGTGCATGCATTGGCGTCGCAGGGTCGTTCAAGCAACCATCTCGAAAGTCACGTTTACTACTAGTATCAAACGTTAGTAGTAATGTAATTATGTGCATTGTCTGCGCCCAGAGACTCGGATATAACTTGATGTTCACTACGGAGAAACGGGTGCGCACTTTTATTTCGACTCGGAGAATGCCTCATTGTGACACCCACGACTTCCAGCTGGAAGCCATAACCCACCTTCTTGGTGACGATGATGTGCTGCTCTCAGACCGTAATACAGAAGGAACGTGTGTGTCTAGGAGTCGCAACCAGCATAGAATCAAATTGCGGGAATCTTGGTTACAAGGGTGGTGGGCCGACTTCACAGTATCGGGGACCCGGGGTTATCAATATCATAATTTACTGAGAGTACTTTGAATGTTGCACAAGACGCAAAGACGATATCTCATCATGAAGGCCATCGGAGCTCTTCTAGGCGACACGGTTACAAAACAGCTTCCTCATACAGTATGAGGATGCAGAAGGAGAACTTGATCAGACTTATTGATCAACCCTCTGCAGGACGTCCGGTACTTTGGCTTGCTATTGGTCCATCAGTTGGAATCACACACGAGCTTATACTCCTCGATCTTTTCACATATCTACAGGGTCTCCATATGTATAGCATGACGGGTGCTATAATGTACGTACAATATACCAATTGGTTCTACGGAAGTTTCATTTCGAGCATATAGTATTTAGAGGATACATGTCAACTTAGAATGCACATACATCCTGACAACCTGATTACCACGGAACAGTGAGAGACGACCAGTCACGCAGAACAAGCGCTCTATCTGTGCCAATCTGCCGCGTGATTTCGTTCTGGCGACTGATAGCCAAATCTTGGAACTCGCTAAGAAGTTGACCATCAAGGACATACTTCGATAAAGGCTTAGATACAGCTTCATTTCGCACAATTCTAACAGTTATTTGAATGAGAAGTAACGCAACGTTGTGGAAAACAACTCACCGGTGGGCTTTTGGATTCAACCCGGCGGTGTGCTGAACACTTCGTGTCAATTGCCCTTGTAACAACTGTAGTCGTTTGAAAACTGCTTCATCTACAGGCGTGAGGGTTGACAGGGATCCGTCCGTGAATCCTGCCGATCGAATAAGATACCCATTGACGTCGACAGAATATGAGCCTCACCAGATACCAGTTTTGCTTGAGGAACGAATTGTTCGTCTTTCGTGCGCCGAGCAATCATAATGGTTGAGCGACATTCTTTATGACCGTGGAACTCGGTGCGGCACAATAAGTGCTGACCTCCTCGAGACTCGGGATCTTTTCATCAAAACAGAAATTCTCAGATTGAGTTGCATCGTACCCATGATAAGGGCAACTCACCGGAAGGATCATATGCAAATAGTCTCAAGACCCCCTCTTCATCTTCGCTAGCAATAGCCAAATCTCCGCCAGTAAAGAAGAAGTCTACAGTTGTGGCACACCCCCTGCGCACGTCCTTTGCGAGAATAACGAGTTTATAGGGATCCTCCTGCAAAACGCTTGATCATGAGAAATGCAGAAAAAATAGATGAAGCGTCTCACCTGGAAAGCCACCAGCCAGACACTCTTAGCGACATCACCAATTAACAATAGATTCTTCAGTGAGCGCAGAGATGTGACATAGACGCCAACATCTAAGAATGCAACGCCGACCAAGCGCTCATCCAAGTCAAGAGCACGGACGAAAATCTGTAGGGACTATCAACATCGAATACGCAAATAAAGATGAGGATGTACCTTGTGACCCATGGATGACACAAGATAACCATTTATGCCGCATACAGCTGTTACAGGACCTTTTGCCTCGTCTTTGACTCGCAGCTTCAGCTTGTACCACCTTTTAGGTGTCCAATTGGGATCGGAAACAACTTCAACAACCTCGAAGATGTATGTCTGGCATCATGGATAAACTAATAGATGAAGTGCATGCTGACGGCAAAAACATACCGCTCCCCTAACAGCCAGATCTTCTCCGCGGCTTATTGTTGTTCCCACAGCGATGAAATCCTTGCTCCCAGTTTCCGTGCTTATGGTTTCAAGGGAAACGCAAGCTAGGGAATTGACGAATTCGTTGGACGCAAATTCGTAACTGCCGGCTAGATCAATACTAATTCCAACAATGCGATTAACAGCAGACGCACCCATCCATGGTAACCCAATGTTCAGGCGAAATCAGTTCAAGAGTCGAGCAGTCGGCGTAAGGGAACGAAACGCCATTGCCTGAAATGATCATCAGATTGCGATCCTTGGGCATGACAGTAAGATACAGACCATCAGGCTCCCAAACGATGTTACCATCCTCATCATAGGACGCGAAACGAGCATGTAATGAAGAAGCTGCCACTATCAACGAAGCAGATTGTTCAAAAACAACGTTGGAGTATGTGCGAGACCGAGGAATGCTGCGGTAGATTAGACAGCCGTCAAGTTGGACCTCTGGAGCCCATTCAAGGAGAGTAGGACCCTATATACACGTATGAGTTAATGCGTTGACTGTTCAGTTTGCACCACACAAACCTCATCAGAATACAGAAGGAAATCTCCCTTAGACTCCCAAAGAGAGCACGCTGTGAACGCATGAACGACGTTATGTCCCGACGGCACCACCCTAAGACCACCCTTATCGGTGGCTATGATCCAGCATGGCCTATCACCTGTCAAGAAAACTCCAGCAAGGATACACTCCGTGTTTGGGGATGTCACGAATGGAACAAATGTCCGCGATATTTTCTTATGCTCAGCAAGCACAGTTTTCTCCGTTTCCTCCATCCTTTGAATCTCAAAGGTTCTTGACACCACTTTGTGAAACTTGACCTTTAAAAAGGCAGTTCGTGGGTTAGACGAAGGAGGACCTGCTTGTTCGACGGAAGCAGACGCTGACGAGGCTTCATATATGGCCATGTTGCCCGACCGCATGAAAACCTGTCATAAAAATCAGTAGATAGATTACAGGGTTGTCAATTAACTCACAAACAAATGAGGAATCAAAGACGTTTCGCCTAAGGGTGCAATGATAATTTGGTCGATGTCAAGATCCTGGGGTTTTCTGAGAGGATCCTGTGGCAAAGACAGCGCAGGAGGATCGCAGGAGTCCACTAACATGTTCGCCAAAGTCGAGATAGCAGTGTTTGAGAACACCAGAGTCAACTTTGGTAGTGACCAGACCTACGAACTCGCGGTTAGCTAGCGTCTGCAGCGATCAAAGTATGGCGAACCTCCATAACACCTTGTGGCCGCATAAGGACAAGCCATTGACTTCTGTTGCCTGCTGTTACTGCCGCCTGTAACGTAGATGTATTCTTATCCGAGTGCCCTGCTGTAGGAGTAGTTTCGGTGGCCTTTACGTCAAAGAGACCGACTGTATCCGTGAAGAAACTTCCCGCAATATAACGAGATGACTACATTAAAGCGATGGATAACTCAGAAGAGAGCAAATGATATCAAAAATACCTTGTCACCCATTGGAGACATATCCTTGCGTCTAATCTTTCCTCGCTCCGTCTCACCAATGAAAAGACCGATAGAATCGTCCTCTCGCAGGATGAACACGAATGGATCACAGATACTGCATGACTTTATCTTCGCCCGAGGCAAGGCACCGTCCATGTCTTTGATAATTTGCCTTTCATTGCCGTCTTGACTCCACTTCGTTAGTTATCGACTGTGAAAGCCTTTACAGGAATATCATACCGGGCTCCAATACGCGGATGACATTCGTCATGACATGCAGAATTGTGGTACGCTGGAAGAATGGGGCCGCGCCTATAGTTGTACCAGGTATGCGAGTCGGAATAGCAATATCGGCCTTTGTGGCCCGGGTCGCTATCTGCGATGGCTTAGCGAGTAAATCACGTGAAGTAAAAGACTATGCTCACCCGAGAAACACCTGGCGAAGGATTAGCGTCTGTGCTAATTATGATTGTATCTATTTCAGCAGCGAATGGGCTCATAGCCTTCTCATAAGAGAGGCCGTTTACACGGTGGGACTGGCGAACGGGAAGAGACCAGATTCCTCGTGCACCTCCAAGGACATGCAGTTTCCGTTTTGTGTGTGTCGGAAGGTCGCGCTGCGCTCGAGTGTGAGTCAGATCGACATTTGGCAAGAATGCAGCCTACTCGCCTGGAAAAGCGTGAATCCGCCTAAATGACCAGCTCCTGTGGCAGCAACAAGTTCAGGGACATAACGTTCCTAGACAAGTTGAGAAGATTCTAATCTATTAAAGTCATATACTTACTCCGCTCTTAGCAAGAGAAAATGTCATGTCAGCTATTGGGCCATATGCAGGTAACGAGTCGCATAATAAAAGGTGGATGACGGAACGAGTCCTTGTGGTGGCACCAGCGCCCGATGTTACTCCAACAGTCGCTTGTGTGACAGTCGTTGAATCGCCATATAGATCTGTGACATATTAGAAGAGGTTTGAAGTAGTGTAACAAGGCAACCAACCGTCGTCGTCGTCGTCGTCGTCTAAATCCATACCATCAGGAGCAATACTAGTGGTAGGAGTCTGCTGTGCAGGTTGCTCGAGAGGTACTTCTTCTCTGGTTGTCTTCATCAAAACTGACGGCCCAACCATGCTGCCCACAAAAAGCAGGTCATCATTCAGCGATTTGGCGATAGCTGGTATAGTCGTCTGAGCAATAACGGGTAATAGCAATAGCTTGGATACAGTCCTGCCGTCAAGGACAATCTCGACAGGATGTATCATGCCGTCTCTTCGAATGACAAAGAAAGTCTTTTCATCGACGAAAACGAGCTGACTACCTTCAAGACTCAGGTCTAGGTCTTTATCTGCTGGAGGCATCGGCATATCGCTGACGCGAGAGGCCCAGCCATTTACAGGAAGGGCTACACGGCGGCCTGCTTGATCGACATAAATGAGGGAATTGCTCGTGAGGATAATGACACCGCCTAGTGAAGTTGCACAGGGAAGGAGAGATATGCTGTCGTAAGGAAGACCCTCGACGGCCGTGATGATGGGATAATTGCGACTCATAACATCCAATGTGAAAATGTAGAGACGAGCGGTGTCACGGTACTCCTTGAGACGACTATATAAAACCCTTGATTAAGTATATAAGTATATATAAAGATGATGCCGCCTACCCAGCCCACGTTTGCTCAGATTGGCATAGCACCGCTACTGTCGGATTGGTATATCCAGGCAGGAAGACGAAGTCAACAACATTTCGGATACGTGCATCGACGTCGTTGAAAAGGTCCAGCACAAAACTTGGCGAGTACGGTACGTCCCTGTCGAATGTTCGAATAAGACCGCAAGAAGTGAAATAAATGCAAACCTTGCGTGATTTTGTTCCTGCTCCATTACGTCTAATTCTGCTTGAGTCTGGAAGAATGGAAGAAGGGCAAATGCATCTTTTGGAAGAGACAACGCTGCACATCGCGACAACGGATCTGCACGCAGTTCTGTTTTAAAAAGCGGACTGTCCAATGAAACCTGTGAACAGGTCATTTTGGTGCGTGGTGATAAACATAAGCACATACCATCTGAGGCGCTCGCTCGTAGGTATGTATCGAAATGGTGACAAGATCATGTGCAGCCTCCGACCACTCAAGGAGAGCAATCTATGGACGATGGTCAAAGGCCACCGCGATATGCAGATTATATTCCCTCATACCTTCGCATCCTTGAAGGACACTAAGAGGCGGTCTAGTTGGTCTTCATAAGTTGACATGATACGCACGCTTTCCATGCCAGTAACAGTGCCATGCAGAGAGTGCTCTCGAACGAAGTGAAAGCGTGTCACCATTGACGGGTCTTTCTTCGTAGTGGCCTGTAATGCAACTAAGCTACTCTCTCTCTCTCTCAACCCAGGCTCGGAATTCACCTTCACGGACCCCATATTGACCCACCCTTCTCCATCTTCATCCATCTCTACTTCTCCCTCCACTGCCTCAGTGCCTCTTCGTACATGGGCTCTTCGCTCTCGCTCATCTTCAATATGCGTAGATATTTGTGGAGGTTGCTCCCAAACTTCGAAAATGCGCAAAAGGTTGGATCTTGCGACAACGACGTTGGAAAGAACGCGAGGTCCCGTTTCTTGACTGGAAGATCCAATTGCAGTTGAAGGGGTGAGTTTGAGTGTGGTTGCAAACTCAACACCACTAGGAGGAAGTATATCATGTCTCAAGGCATGCATTTTCTCCCTCAGCGACAACTGCAACCGTGGTTTGGCGAAATTCTCGGTCGCTTACCTTTGTTTATTTCTAAAGCTCTTGCCAAATGTGGTCTTGTCATTTATCGGCTTTTCCCGTCGTCGCGACGACGCGCTTGTACACTTCAATAAAAAGTACCCATCAGGTATATATCTATCTTTTTTATTCTTATCGTACTGATATTTATTGAAATACATTATCTACGCCGTGGTTGTCAGAATCACAAATTTCTGATAGGTTAACCTACATACTTCATGATCACCTATTTCCGTTCCCTGATTCCGCTCTTCCCCCTCACTTCAGCTTGCACTTTCTCCCTTTCGCTCACATCTCTTATGTTCTCTCCTTCTTTCCTCCACTCTTTGCGCTCAAATTCATCCCATTGTTCACGAGCGTCGACCCATCGTTCCTGCACATCCCGCACGTTACCTACCATTTGGCCTGCTACAGATGAGAACAGTGAAAAGGTGTTGGGCCTCGCAGATACAGGAACAGAAGAAGCTTCGAGTGCCCCTTCTGGTACTGGGGTGTTGCGTGACGGTACAAATATGTATCCTGTAGCTCGATCGATAGCGCGAGTTAGGTGGAGCATTGAGGCTTTATCCTGTGAATCGAGGGATTCAACAAATTTGCGAACCATATAAGATGTCCTATCGTACCTCAACTGCCAGCGTTTCGAATCCCACAAGGCCGTAATCCTTGATTACAGAGCAAAATGCCATATTGAGAGCAGTGCATCGTGGAGATGTAGTATTTAGCACGTTCTCTAAGTAGGAGAGATCTTGGACCTCTGTGTAAAAATCGAGATTGAAGTCTACGAGAAAAGTCAGAGACACGAATGTGTTATAACGCCATCAGACACACCTAGGTCTCCGTATTGAGCTATCAGGTCGACCTTCGACAGAATATTGATGTGCGGTAATTCCAGTTGTAGCATAGTCCGGAGGGATAAGAGGAGTACAGATACATATGTCGCAGCATCGGTCACATAATGCGCATCGCAGAGATGGACGGCAGCTAACTAGCGTTTTTCAGCGAGTCCCAACGGCAAATAAATTGCCATAGAGCGTACCTTGAACCCGATCTTTGTTAGCCGTTGCACTATATGTTTTAGCGACTCGTGGTTCGTACTAAGCTCGACCTGACCAGGTATGTCAAACAACACATATGCGTCGGGTCCCAGCTCTTTCAGCCGTACTTCAAGCCAATCGAAGTTAGCATCTAGGTACTCCATACAATATAGCATGCCCCCATTGGGACCAAGGCCGTGCTCGTCCATGACATCCTGGAGGGTGATTAACGAAGCAATATCAACGGTACATGGATAAGGAAGGTTGTCATTAGCTGGATCGAGGTTTACGATGGAAATTGGGCGGTTCAATGCAGTAAACAGCTGGTGCTTTCCATAACAATATGTCGATTTACCACTTCCCGGTGCACCGCATACCACCTCACCAAATGGCATAGCAGGATGGATGAACGGAGTTGTTTGTACATGATGTGCGTCACTCCTGAGTCTAAATGTAGAGTCGCACCGGCGCGGGACGGTCCGACACTGAGTTTGGCGCTTGAAGTCTTCTTGCATTGTTTCTTGCTCCCCCATAATGAAAACGTAAAACGGGCCTATTTTGATTGTTGAGTACTCTCCGACCAAACCCGCCATCATTTCCGTTCTGACATGAAAATACCGGTGCCAGCCGCTCACTGAAGAATGGCACTTATTGTGTCAGTGGAAATACTTATTAGCTGTTTCTCGCGTGAGTTCGCACCACGTTCCAGCTTGAAATAAACAGAGATGCTTCAGTAATGCGACTCCGGTAGTCGGATCGGCGTCCTCCAGGTGAATATAAAACACCAAAATGGGATCACAGAATGCATCTCGGCGAGGATGGACGTTGAGGATTGTAGCTATAGAACAATTTTCGTCACTCAGGTCAGTCAGAGGCCAGTGGTGCCTACTACTTCTGACTTGAAAGGCACTCTTCAAGTTCAAGTTTTCAACATTTGATCTTATTCGTGGCCTCCCGTCAGGGTGCCAGAAATGTTGCTTCCTTTTCTCATGGACCAACTTGGATTATGCGACTGCAATAACTGCGAATTGTACCGCTATACCTTTGCATGTTTTCTTACTAAATCATTCATTCCCGTTGGCGAGCCCCGGCAGACACCTATCCTCAGATTCAACTGTCTAACCCAATCACCGGGCAAGAGTTGTCAAGTTGTTAATGTGTGTCTGAGTACAAGCAATTGCTGACGTTGTGGCGCGCCTTTGGTTGCTGGTACTGTCACGCGGAGGTATATGTATTGAAGACGAAAATAACTCCATGTTCTTTTGCTGGCAGTGCTCAAAGGGTGCCCGCCTTCATTTATATATCTTAACTTGTGCTGAGCTGACGCTCACTACCTCTTGAACTAGAGTCCCATCATGACTTCAGATAATCTTCAGCCCGAAATAATCTCTGCCAACTGGCTGAAAAGCCTAGAGGTTGCGTCATCCACTGGAGATACTGCGTCATTTGTGAACCATTTTCTTTCTGAAGGATGGTTCAGAGGTCGGTACCTGTCCAAACAACCGAAACACACTGATAAGTACTTTCAGACATGCTATGTTTTTCCTGGAATTTCAGGACGCTATCAGGTCAAGAAAAGATCCATGGATTTCTTTCCGAAATTGTCGACGGCCAGTCGCGACTTGGATATTCTAATCTTCATGACTTCAAACTAGACGATCAAAGCGTCAACGCTCCCTCGCAGTTCAAATTACCAGGTCTGCAGGGTATTGAAGGGATACACGGTGCTTTCACCTTCAGCATCACCAAACCGGCTGCACATGGTCGAGGTTTCTTCCGTCTCATACAGGA
>KV448876.1:0-11414 GCA_001658105.1 Rhizopogon vinicolor AM-OR11-026
TTCTACGTCAGACTCACTGGGAGAACTGCCGAGGTCTGCCCACAACAATCACTTATAACCAACCTGTTTTCCTACAGTGCATCCAGGGTTACCCCATTATCTGGTCCTATATCACCTCACACGAACTATGCGTCTCTCCTTCCTTGTCACTATTACTGCTTTGGTAGTATCTATGTCTATTAGTGCACAGTACCAGTGTACTGGGGAAGATGAGTATTGTGTCTACGGTGGCGATGACTGCTGCATAAACCTTTATTGTACTGATGTGAGCACTCTGTATCCAGGATTTATGACCGACCTTTGCATGTTATTATAGTTCTTTGCCTGCGAACCAGTGATGCCTGGTATACCGCCAGCTTAGCTGGCAGCATGACTCACACGTCATGACAGTAAGTCGTGTTTCTGCTTTCGCACTAGTGCTGTGGTTAATGCAATGTTTCACATAGTTTGTTGCTTAATCGATCAGGATCTTGCTTCGAGACAAATTCAAGTTAATGCCGCTTGCGAAAAGGTAGTTAGACAGGGAGCTCAGGCGTTCAATATCATGTGATGGTATGTGTGCTAATTGTAGTGCCAATTTCAGTCTCGAGCATGATAAGATATACTCGGCCTTAGGTGCGTTATAGATGTCAGATCCAACAGCGTCTTTATTGCGTTCCTAATTTTCTTTGCCTTTCAGCTGATGCACTCACTCAGGGGGTGGCTCAAATCTTTCCCGAAATCCTGAAGTTTTCTCGCGAGTCTGTTTGCGAAGAAGTGACAAGTCATGGTTCCATTTTATTCTTGAATCCCGGAATCCAGTAATACTCTAGATCAACGACTTGGACTTGTTCATGATCAATGAGCGAAGTGGTATGCGAGAGCGGCGACACTCGCATCGTTTCTCTACCCGTCGAGACATACAATAATGACGCGCATATGAGAAAGCCACCCTCCCTAAACTCCTTCGTCGATAGCGCTCGATAGCTGTCCAACACCCGAACCAAAACGATGATCTGTGGATGCAGATCGTAGTGTTAAGGCTGAGACTTGGAAGGCTTCACACACACGATTCATCTATACATCGGTAAAGGGCCAACGATGAGCAAAGGAACCACGTATCGGTGAGTGCTGGTACCACTAGCACTTCAAAAGCTAATGTTTGTTCGCCTGTCACTGGTGGAAGTTTCCCGCCGGCGGAGGGTACAGACCATAGTACGCCCGAGATGCGCGCAAGTGTCGAAGCCGACTAGGCTCCGGAAAACAGGGAGTCAGAATCGTCAGAAAAATACATTTAACACTACATACATCCATTACAATTCTCTCATCGCACCGGCAGCAACCAGTACCAGCGCTGATTGTTGTAATTGCGTTACATTGGCAAGGGGTATGATCAGAAGTACTACTATATATGTCGTTCCAAGAACTACAAACACGTCATGATAATGAGTTCACAAATGTCTACCTGCTTCCTGAGAGAAGGATCTGGGTATGGGAAAACAACTTGAAGCGGCAGCGCGATGTGCCAACAGGCTACACCTGAGTGTGGCCCACCACCTTCTCTTCGCCTGATGGGGTGCTATTTTGGTTATTCTGTGTTTCCTGCAAGATCTGACTCCTCTCTGTCATATCCCCTCCCTCCTTTCGGAGAGTGAACTTTGTCATTCTCAGATCATATGCGAAGGTGAGCAAGTAGAATGTGTACCCAAACCCAATGATCCACTCAATGACTCCTCCGACATTCGAGGCGTAATATAACGTGATGCCAAAGGCAATGGCGAGCACAATGAGGATGCCTCCAATGATGGCCTTGGCCAAATATGCGCGCCGAAGTCTGTAGATGTCTGTATAATCCTGGGCTAACCAGTAATACTCGAGCACGGTGAAGATGACGGAAAGAATGACGCCGGTAGCGAACATGAGTAGGAATAAGCGGTGGAGAGTGGTATGGTGTTTGGTGTCAAAACCAGATAGGAGAATGAGGCCCCACATGCCGATGAATGCACCTATGATGGCGAGCACCTCAAGGACGCGCTCTCTTCTGCGCATGGATGGAACGAGCCTGCCTCTGTGTCGTAAAAGACGCTCGAGCACGAGAGAGAGAAAAAATCCAACGCCGGTAATGCAACACCCAACGGCAAATAATGGCTTGAGGAATGACGCGCCAACGTCTGAGATGTATGCGACTTTTCCCTGTTGAGAGACGTATTTGGGACGTCCAGATATAAGCCATGTAAGAAACATGGCAAGGAGGGTTGCAAACCAAATGAATGCAGTGAACAGTGGCACAAGAACAAACAGGCGATGACTTTGCGTCGAGAGGTGATAACCGAACATAGTAGTACTTGACTTGGTTGACGGAAAGAGCGTCACAGAGGGAAGATGGTGAAGATCGACAGACTACTACATAGTACGTATGCAGTTGGAGCTGAGCTGATGCCCCAAGATTCCAAATAGGGGCTAATGATGTAACTTGACTAATAGGTTAAATATGGATAGATACCTCAACCATCTAGGCTTCTACCCTGTGAAACGGCTCGAAACAAAAGTACATAGTATATAACAGTCCCTTCAAATTATAAGTCTCCTATTGGCTTAAAGTTGAGCACTACGCTTGCCCCTCGACACCATGACCCGCATGGCAAAATACATCATGCTACCAGCCAGTGATGTTATCTACAATCCAGTTAATGGGGTCAACTTGAATATGGCAGCCGCAGAACTTACCCCAGAGAACAGAGCTGGTTTCCACCAGGTGTAATTCGATCCTAGCAGAGCGCCGGATATGGGAGCTCCTAGACAAAGCTTTAGCATCTGAAGCAAGAAATGTTAGATGCACCTACCGATCAATGCTCCAAATCCTGCAGTGAGCGGATACGATTTGAGAAGATATAAAAGCAATATATGAACAGTACCCACCACAAATGCAGAAACAGATGCCCATCCGCGCACTATGACCCAGATCAGAGAGTTCGCACATCCAGACATAGACTATCACTCACCCAAGCTCAGACATGTCCGATGTCAAAGTAGCCACAAGTGGAACATACATCGCGATGTCTGCATCATCAATCAATCATAAATGTATCACCGTGGTGGAAAGGCTACTTACACACTCCTGAAAAATAGCCATAAATGACCCCAAGGACGACGACGCTGGCGAGGCTTTTCAATCCAATCATGCCCAAAATGAGTATCCCGCTCGCGATCGTCGCAACTATGGTTAGGTTTGGGACTCCAGTGAAAGCCGCGATGTATCCTGACGTGACTCGACCCACAAGGTTGGCCATATTTAATATCACAAGCTAGTCATGCCATCATCAGACACAGTCAGTTGCATAGTGCTGGATCTTACTGAGTAAAATGAAAAGGTGGTGCTGAGACCGTGTTGGATAGAGTCGAGTTGAAAGAAGAAGAACGGATAGTAGAAGCCGACCTGGAAAAGAAAGCCACTGCATAATGGTTATTTAGAAAAATCGGAGACGAGAAGATGCAAATCTCACCCTGCTGTCATCAAAACAAACGGTATTTCGGTGAGGGATTTTTTAGCGACAGCAGTGTAGTTCACCGTTGTCGGGGGCGGCGGAAGGCGAGTTCGCATGCAGAGACATGCGATTAAAAGGAGGCCGCTGACCAAGCCTGCGCTTGCCCGGACAGCATTAGCAAAGCCAAGAGGACCATTGAAGAGGTAATTGAGCATAATCGGATGGATGGCACAACCCAGCGCTCCACCGGCAAGGACAAACGTCATGACCAGAGTGCTCTTCCGTCGGAAATGATGTGAGATGACAGCCATGCTCGGGACAAACATGAGCCCCGCCGCGATACCAGAACCTAAGCCTTGAGCAAGGAATATCTACCCCATGTTAGAAAATGGAATAGGAAAGCTGGGGGGTGTTACCTGGTAGTATTGACCTGGCTTCGCTAAAGATAGCATGAAGAGAGAAAAACTCTGCAGAACCGATCCGCCAATGACGAGGTGATAGCTAGGTGAGCCTAGTGAGTGTTGTTACGAACCTTCAACAAAGCTACACTCACAAATAACCTTGGTCATATAGTGCACCTGATACAAGGCCCACAGCGGTGACCAAAAACGTGTTCAAACTCCCGATCCATCTACGAGATATCTTTAGGGAGACTCAACCGACGCAGATACAAACTCACGATACAGCAGATGATGTCTGATTTGTGAGGTAATTCTGGGTATAGAACTCTGGAGAGTCAGATGAGTAATGTTCCATCCTCGACGTCATGTCCAGCAATACCTTGGTATACACCGAATGAGACGGAATAACTTTTAAATTTTCAGTTACAGCACATGATTCCCGACACCAGCACCACTCACCCTAGCCCGCAGATCTGCACAAGAAACCTAGGCGAATTGAGTAAGGGGCCTAGCTTTAGTGTAAATTCGAGTCTCTCACGATCCAAAAACAGTGGCCCAAGCTACCATACCACCTTCGGGAAACTCATCCTGGGGTGACTCGGAGGTAAGGTACTCTTTGACTATCGGGCCTTCTTCGAGCGTCTCTGAGCCATCTTTGTCCATTGGGAGGGCGTGTTCGGTAGGTAGCACTCGAGGCTCGAATTCAGAAGTCATCCGTGGGATGGAGCGGCACGGCTAATAAGAAGCAAGTCATTATATATATACGCACCATGAATCCAGACACCATCCGAGGCAACTTGACAACTTATAAGTACATGTGTATCTTGGAGCACGTTAGCAATGATGTTTATATTTGGAGGCCGCCATCAAAGTGAAGATCATGTGATCTTGTGGCTTAGTGGTCTGACTCTTGGGATGTCCTCCCACACCCATCATCGTAAGCCAATAGCAAGCACTCTAATAGCACTGACAGGACATGACCATGGGACCGGGAGGCCACTGAGTAAGTACTAGTTCATATCGAGGCACTCAAGTTGTCCCTGCTCAGTCTCAAAACCTTACTTCAACGTTGCGTCGAAATGCAGTTCAGTCCATTAATTCCCATGGAGAAGCATTGCATCACCTTTGTCAAGACAGAAAGGCTCTCCAGGTTAGCGACAACCCTGCAGCATTCGGGTTTTGTAGTGGTCCTCAATCTACCCTTCGACATCAACCTTGATTCTGAAAACTTATTCATCTTTCCGTATGTAGCAGTATTTCGACAGTCTCATTTTCTATGTAATAGGTTCTTCATCTCCGCTCAAGAGCAAATTACTACGACGTTAAATTTAGATATGCCATACTGTCATACGGCGGATCACGATATAGAACTCGAGGCAAGAAATATGAGAGGACGATATGGGTATGAGAGGACGATATGGGTATGAGTGATTGATAGTGTGTGAAACTTGTTTCAAGGTCGAGAATCGTGCTGTTAATGCGCGGTCATGTACTTGAACAGCAGAAAATGGCTGTCATCACAATATGAAGCTGATTGAAACGTTTACGCCACTTCCAGCTGCTCATTCCCGCATGCGTGTCCTGTTATGACCAAGATTTCACACAAGTATCATATAATTATGCAGCGCCCGCTTCCAAGTTCCAGTGCACGAATGTCTCGAGGTCAACCTGTTATAATTACCGCCTCACAACCGTACACTTCCCACGCATTCCCTCGATAAAGCAATCTCTGTTGATGGTCCTGGCACCACTCTCAAATTCCGTGCCATTCGCTGCAATTGATGTTTCACGATACGAGCAATTGAGCTCTTGCTTTACCACAAGAACAGTGATCTTAGAGGGTCACTTTCTGGAGGGACATATCTTTTGGGCTCAGAGGCACTTCCCCAACCAGTGAGTCTACAAGCCAGGTGGAGAATATCTCAAGTGTGAGCAGGTTCAGGTCGTCCAAAACAGACACAATGTGCTGTAAACGCTGCAGATGGATCGGGTTGGCCTTCTCAAGAACAAGGAGGCTATCATACATGCGAGTGAGTTGCATGTAACCACAGACCTCTGAACGCGATATTCTTCAAGTTGAGCAACCATCTTCTGGGGGCACTTGGAATATGTTTGGATGTTCTACGTGTACCTTGACGATGGTTGAACTCGCATCGTTCATATTGGATAATCTAAATGCTATTGCATATCTCCAGGGAATACACTGGAAATTCTCGTTCTACTTGTATTAATGATAAGTGCGTCCTCCATTTCGGAACGTGGTGTTCATTCATTCTGAACGTAGAGCCAACTTTCTCAACTTTTGCGGTCCACAGGCCTTTTGTTCGCCGCTCGACAAATTTCTGTATGATGAGCTTAACATTTTCTCTTGTTCAGCCATGAACGTCGTTAGTCCTTTACAACCCCATCCAGTCCCTGGAGCAAGAGAAAGAGACAACCACGAGGAAGATCATCTCGTATCTAGGTGAGACTGCTTACTGGGGATACATCAAGGCTAACGATTTTTCAGCACTACACCAGAAGCACCGACATGGGATGAATGATTTGTCTCCCTTGTTTCGGCGCGCATATCGGGCAGTCCGACTGCACCACCTCGGTGGGGGACATGTCCATACTGCTAATCATACTTTGATGAAGCCAACATAACTAGTGCCACCGATCATGACTGCGTGATCTGTCAGGATCCTATCTTCGAAGCGGAAGTTCGAACACCATACGGCCACTCTTATGACATCGACTGCATCACCAACATATTCCAGTCAGCCATCCGTGATGAGAGCCTGTATCTTCCTCGATGTTGTCATCAGATTATTCCACACTCTCATATCGAGCCTCATTTGACACAGGCGCGCCTTGCCGAGTTTGAACTCAATGCACGAGAATTCAGGACCCTGAAGCGCGTTTATTGTGCAACACCAGTTTGCAGTCGTTTCCTCGGATCGCTACATGATGAAACGGTCTATACATGCGACTCTCCTCATGCACAACGGAGATGTTTGGCAAATTATACTGTCTTAATGCAATATAATGACATGGTAGCTTCCGCAGCCATGCCTTCCTTAGCCTGAGATGCTACTCGAAGTATCGGCTGACCGTGCGCAGTGCTGTGACGATCCCCGAGGGGAAACAGTGATAATAATGAAACTGATGCAAATCTAACCGATGAAACGATAGAACCAAGCTCCAACGAGGTCAGGCTGGAGCAGCAAATACATAAGCAATCACTTTCGGATACCCGAGTGATCACTTGCAGCTCATCACCTCTACTGACTGCGCGTGCACATATCCAAATACCATAGTACCACATATCCTTTCGGAAGCCGTCATTCAGCTGCGAGATGCTTCCTGTTAGAACTTCGAAGTGATCCAGCCCTAAACGACGTACGTAGTCTCCTGCTGGCGGGCGACATAATTCTGCACAAACAGAATGAATGGTTCATCCAGTTTGTGCTATGCTCACCCGTTGGTCAAACAGCGTGAGGACATCGCTACGGAGACAAGATGACTTGTAGAGACCATCCTTGCCTGAGTCTGGCGGCCACTTGGCAAAGATATACAGCTGTTGAGGTGTTTGGAAAATCATTTCTCTTATTCGAATTCCACTTGTGTTATTACGGGCCAAAGTTGGAGGTAAAGGCACACAAGTCTTCCACGTGTCCTCCATTTCGGATCGTGGATCCGGCAAAGCCAAGGTTTCTCCAAGTTTGCTGTCTACATGCCTTGCGCTCATCCTCTGACAAGCGTTACGGTGGGGTTGTTTGTTTAAACTTTCATCCACTGGCCAGTTTTTCTTCGTCTAGTGGAATCATGCTTTCTCCGAGAATCTCCGACTCCACGCCAGAAGATCTTCGAAGGCTCATGATAGGAATGAACTCCTAGGATCACAATCGTGTTATCATTTGATTCTAGCTGCATTCAGCTTCCAATTTGACTCCGTGGATGTGGAGTTCGTCAGGTGCACCCAGGTGAATCCTTAACACGTCGCGACGCCCTTCTGCACTCAATACATGAACACGAAGGACTGGACAATTCATTCCGCACACGCTGCATATGAAGGGTCGATTTGTGTTTCTGCAGTAGATTCACCCGCTATCAAACGTACGTAACTGGGCAATTCCAACTTAATTCATGTTGGCTAGTACTATAAGCGCTAGTTGTTCAACTCGATGACTTGCAGTACCAATTTCATCTTCCCTAGCACTCGGGTTCCGCATCATGCAGTACTCTCAAGTCTGCTACGTTGGACAAGAAAATTGAAGCTGTAATGGCACTTGTATGTATGAGAACATTGTACTACTAGCCACTTAAGTAGTACTGGCCATGCCTCATGTTCGACTTATTTCCGCATTGATAGGCGAGTCCTTGATTGGGTAATTCCCTCTTAATTCTGCTGATAAGGTACTTACAGCAATGGTACAGCAGGCGGAATCCGCATGGTGTGCTTATTATCGGAAGCGACCAAAAGTTGTTTGGATATCTCACAGGCTCAATCCCTTCATTTTGCCACCATGAACATTGCCGGTCCTTCACAACCACAACCACCACCTGGAGCAAGAGAAAGAAGTAATTATGAGGAAGATCTTACCCGTATGATCGCCCAACTGGAGCTTGCGGACATCGAGATATTGCAGACCGTCTATGATGACAGAGTGCATCGAGGAAATAGGCTCTCTGACCACGAGGTTGCTTTCGCATTGTTGATGCAGAATGCTCGAGAACTTGCTCAGTTCAATGCTGATCGGGTTCTTGCTGAGAGACTCGCTGTCGAGGCTGGTGGAGAACCTGGTCCTGTGCCTAGGTGAGACTGCACGATGTGGATATATCATGGCTGACGATACCTGAGGAAGGCCAGTAACAAATGTACAACCAGCCATTGCGCCCCATCCCGCAATCAGAGGGTGTGCTTCTTCGTGCAATAACCTCCTAAATTCTCTGACGATATTCTCAGTACTGCGCCAGAAGCACCAACATGGGGTGAATGGCTTGTGTCACTTCTTTCGATGCCCGTATCGGGTAGTCCGACTGCGTCACATCCTAATCGAGCGCAGATGAAAACGACTACTAGAGCTCCTCCTCGGTGAGAGACATGTCCATACTGTTAGCCATGATCACTGAAGCCAACATAACTAGGGCCACCGGTCACGACTGCGTAATTTGTCAGGATCCTATCGTCGAAGCGGAAGTTCGGGCACCATGTGGCCACTTTTATGATATTGACTGCATCACCAGCCTATTCCAGTCAGCCACCCACGATGAGAGCCTGTATCCTCCTCGATGTTGTCGTCAGGTCATCCCACTCCCACAAATTCGGCCCCACTTGACGCAGGCCCTCCTTGCCGAGTTTGAACTCAAAGCGCGAGAATTTGGAACCCTGAAGCGTGTTTATTGTGCTACACCAGCATGCAGTAGTTTCCTCGGACCACTATACGAAGGGTATTTCAGGAAGGTCTTTACATGCCCGTCCCCAACATGCATAACGGAGACATGCGGAAAATGCCGTGGGAGGTACGAAGGATACTACACCCACAAGTGCACTCCTGACGCAGAGACTGAGCGGGTACTTACTCTGAGCCGTGACTCCGGGTGGTCCCGCTGTCCTGGGTGCTCTCAGATGATAGAGCTTAACATGGGGTGTTTCCACATGACTTGCCGATGCAAAACAGAGTTCTGTTATGTTTGCAGCGCACGCTGGAAGAGCTGCAGGTGCCCGCAGTGGGATGAGAACAGGCTACTTGCTGCAGCAGAGCTTCGTGTGGATGCTCAGCTGCAGCGTGCTAATCCCTTCCAACAGGCACCTCCGGTGCGTCAACCGATGCCTGCTGCCCGCGCTGCCAGGAATCAGCATCAGCCTGATTATCCACCCAGACAGGCTCTCGAAGCAGCACCCAGACAACCCGTCGTCACTATCCGCCCTGTTGATCCACCCCGACAGGTAGCTGCGACACTTGCGACACTTGCAGCACTCAGACCAACACCACTTGTGAATACCAGGCCTCGGATTCGACAACAAGAAGTACCTGCTGCACAAGATCCTCCTCCTCCCGCACCTCCTTCCTCGATCATAACTCACGGTGCTGGGGTATATGCACCGCCTCCGCCTCCACCTCCGCCTCCGCCGCCTTCCAGGCCCGCGATTCACCATACTGAAGCACCTACACTAGCACCTCCTACTGTTCCACGACCTTCCCGGCTCACGACTCGCCGTGCCGAAGCACCTGGACAAGGTTCCTCTTGTGCAGTCCCTTCCCAGCCCACGATCTGCCGTTCTGAGACGAATACTCGTATCTCAGCTGTACTCGCGAGAGTGATCGAGCAATGTCCTACATCTACTGCCAACACAACTACGGCGGGCGAGGATAGAGAGCGTATGATAAGGGAGACCATGGAGCGTCTCAGAATGGATCATGACTGTCAACACACAACCTGGAAGTACCAGCGTGGTAGTGGACGTTGTGAAAGTTGCTCTGTGGATCTTCCCAATTATATATACGTAAGACCTTTCTATGACTTGCCTTGTTTATACTGAACGGCTTCTGATCTGACGTTCTATAGCGGTGCGGAGGTTGCGAAATACTCAGTTGTAATCGATGTCGGCGAAACCGGTTGTGAAAATATGAAAAACGGATTTTGGAATGCATTGTTTCATGCTCAAAGGAGCAGACTAGACTCGGCCGACTGCAACCACGTCGACTACTCGACAGACAACGAAGTTTCCTCTGCAAATGCTCCAGTCATATTTGTTTTAATTATTGGTCCGCTAGTAGAGAGACGCTGCATGTTACAGGCGTGCTCAATCACTGATAAGGTCCATCTGGGTAGTACACATTATCCAAAAGCAATGCCAGAAGTCAGAAGGTGGTCACCTACTGGTTCGTTTCTAGCCTCAATGACTACTGCGCTGGCACTAGGTGACGGGGCCCCGTCACATAGGCGCGGTCAATCATCGATAAGAGCCCATATGTGTAGTACACGTTAGTCATTCTAGTCGCAGATCAATAATTAAATAAGTATGGCTGGGGCATTTGCTGTGGAAGCTTTCTTTTGTCCGTTGAGTAGTCGACGTGGCTGCCCAGATGGGCTCGCCTCAGTGATTAAGCACGCCTGTAACATGTCACTATTGCTGCTCTGGCAGCATCTATGTCTGTTTAGCAGTGCATATGTGGTGGAGTTCTACTGAGAGCCGACCCTATCAGACTCACAGGGAGAACTGCCGAGGTCCGCCCGCAACAATCACTTATAACCAGCCTGTTTTCCTACAGTACATCCAGAGTTACTCCATTATCTGGTCCTGTATCACCTCACACGAACTATGCGTTTCTTCTTCCTCGTCACTATTACTACTCTAGCAGCATCTATGTCTGTTAGTGCTTGTAATGCACGAGGCGATTTTTGCTTTAAGGATTCCGATTGCTGCGGTGATGACTCCGTTTGTCCGGTGAGTACTCTGTATCCAGGATTTAAATCTATGACTGACCTTTGCACGTTATTATAGTTTTTTATCTGCACAGCATCTGCAACAGAATGACGGCTTAGCTAGCAGCATGACTCA